>JXXB01036588.1:0-10991 GCA_000956275.1 Anopheles koliensis | reverse complement strand
TCATGAGCCGATTGATTGCAATTTATTCAATCATAGCCGATCGGTAGCTGCAACGATTAGTGCTAAATGACATAATGAACGCGCAATGACTTCATCTTGCATTGTTTGCTGACTGCGGAGGAATTTGTGTCCGTGTGGCATTGCGTGTAAAGATGCATCGGTGACACATTTGGAATTTATTGAATTCGACGACTCATTTATCGTGCATTATTAAATATGTATACAATTTACTAATTCAATCTTTTTATTTTACTTTTAGGTACGTACGATTTTATTAGTCATATTTGAAACAACGAGCGCATGAAAAAAGAGGAAATTTCGTAAGAAAAAAAAATAGTAAGCTGCAGTTAAACGTGTACCATAATTCATTTTTATCACCAAAAACGGTAAGTTAACGCAAAATTATTATAGGAGCTTCCGTTTATCATCGCGTAAATCGCGATCTACATACGTTATCCTCGCTCGGTTTAAAGTTCAAGGAGAGCGGTGCAAATCTTCCATACGATAACGATCTTTTTCGGCTCATAAAGCGACACTCTTCAGTGGAGGTACTTCGGTGCCGCGTTGCGCGCGTAAAACCAGACACCAGACCCCGTGCACGATGCTGGCTGACGATATCCGTACGCAATGCGCTATTTTTATGTCATGCGTGAATTTATTCTCCGTCGGCGCACTTCTTCGCCGTGCTCGTGTTTGTACGCCGGCTTCTCCTCATCAGCACGCCAGTCCGCGACAGTTAGCGATTTGGCGAGAAGATTTATCTCGCTGGCACTGTTGTGATTTGATTAAACCACTAGAGGACGTATGCATTTTTAACTGAACGTTATGTTCGTCCGAGGGTGTCGATGACAATTGCCTCGAAAATCGATGAAGTCATTGCGAAGAGGAAAGATCTTACTACACCAGGAAGAAGCGCTGAAAATTAAATTAAAAATACCTTCTAGCATTAAGAGGTACAGTTGAAGATTTTGATGCGTACTGCGCTCGAAAATTATCAATGATCGCTTGTCGTGTCGCTGAAGAAACGCCCTCGGAGAAGAGAGTGATCGCTCCTACACACCTCTGCTTATCAAGCGGGAACGATCAGTTTGGAGAAATTTATGAGGTGTGGAGAAATGAACTTGTCGCACGTGCTCCTGATAATTGGAACCGGAGTCTCTCCCTTTGGTTATGTTATATAAAATGGTAAAGTTTTCACTAAATAGGAAGTTCTATTCCCGTTCTGGTGGGATCATTTTTCTTTTGCATCGTTGAGTTTGACATAGTCACCCATTTCAAGAAACTCCAAGTTATATCTGAAATAAGATCTAACAGGCAAGTACAAACGAAAGACCATCAACTTCTCGTGGGTGTTTTGCGGTTGCGAAATTCAAGTCAGTGTTTTTTTTCTTCTCCCCATCCTGATCTGTTCCCTTTTTTCAAGGTTTTCGTGCGAATCGGTTGCCTGACGCCAACTCCAAAAGATGAGTGCAAACTTCTCGGAAGTCTGTGGGTCATCTTTTCGCAAGCTAATTTCGCAAAAACACACACATACAGGGATGATCTCGCTTGATCTCGCCGCTGCTGGTGCTGGTAGGCTGTGGATCGTGGTGCGTTTAGGCTTTAAGCTGCTCACAACTTAACGAGGGCCGTCGGAAGCCCGACGAGAAGTTTATGACGGTTTAATTGCCAGCGTTTCAGCGAGACAGGAAAGGCACCTCGCGCAGACGTGACTTTGTTTTGATCACTCTTCATTTCTTTCGAACGACCATTGGTTGGGTTTATTGTCGGCTCCATATTTGGTCAAATCGAGGCCTATTTACATTGAAGCGAGGGTTTGCCTTGGGATTGAGCCTGAGAAGGCGCATCGGGAAGACCTTGAAGATTAGGCAATATTGTGCAAATGAGTTGACATTGAGTGACATTGGGATTTTGCTTTTTTCTTTTTCCTATGGTTCTTTGCTTCCTTGTTAGAAATTCGAGCACTTTTTGGGGGAGATTTCAAGATATGTTATTAAACCATCCGTACCACCAGTGACCCAGATGCACGATAAGTTGTGAAACATGATCAAGTCTTCATACGAATGCATTGGCGCGACGTGTGATAATCTCTTTTATGCAATCCCAAACTTTATGATGCGCTCATTTCCTAAACAGTGCCTACGTTGACGTGCTCGAAATGATGCCAGTAATCTAATTCTTGCCCGTTCCGCACACGCATCCGCTTGCGCTTTCGACACTCGCGATGCGGTTTCGGGACGCAATGCAACCGGTTGCATCGGCATTGGGTTTTAGGTTTTCGTTCACTTTCTAGGAACACACACGGGTGGCCTATTAATAGTTTGCGTAGTAGATGTTAGGTGACAAGGACGGTCAAGTTGAATGCTGGTGACTAACCGTGTTTGTGTTGCTTTCAACGTCTTGCTTCCGTTCCGATAGTAACCCGTTCACATTTTTCTCGCTCTAGTTTATGTTGCTTTAGAAATGCAGTACCGCTCTCTCGGGGGTGCTTCAGATCCGCTTGTAGAGGATGTGAGGTTTTTTTTTGTAGTAGGGTTTGTTTTTGCTGCAGTTGTGTCCCAAGAGCACGAGACGAAGAATTAGGCGTTCTTTAGATGTCTCACTTTATATGTCCAACATTGTAGCACTATATTTCGTCGACTACTTAAAGATTTGTGGAATAAAAATAAATTGTAAAAGATCATACGCTTGATACACATAAATATGATAAAATTTCTTCGTATGTTTAAAATAATTTTAAAGTAATTAATTTAATTTTTAAATGTTCTTGTAGATACTGTTTAATCCTACAAACCCTTAAATCAATATTCAGGTAGCATACTGCATGTTTAAATAACCAATAATGATTGCATATTAATTGCCTCCTCATTGAGCAATCGATGGCTTCTCCGTTTCCTCGTGTATAGCATGGCTCATTCCCTGCCATAAGAGCCATCCATAAAAGTCTCGCCGATGCTCCACTTCCACGCACATCAATCACGCACACAATCCGAACCATTCGCTGCTCTTCCCCCGGGGATGGTAAGGATTTTGGTCCGGTTTTTTTCTTCCTTCCTTACCAGCCCTGGTCGTGACCAATCACCATTTCCTTGCGTCGTGGAATGTGTATCGTCCACCACGGTGAGTAGTAGGTGAGAGGAGTATTGCACCACTGTAAGGGGCGAACTATGCCACTTCCGATCGGACGGTGGCTGTGGAAAAACCCCCGTCCGCAGCATTCATGTGAATGAGACGAACGTTTGTGGCCAGTGCTTTCCATTTTTAACTCAAGGAAGTTTACAGGTGACGGTGGAGAAAGGATAGGAGTGGAGGGCTTTTCATTCAAGCGAACGACACTCGCAAACGAGCTGTCGCGCGGAGATGGACAACGGTGGCCGTGGCGCATCGATAGCGTAGATCGGCCTTCCGTTCGATATGGCAGTTAGCAAAACACTTACTTTCCACGATCATTATCTGGAACGCTGGTCGAGGCAGGCAGGAGGTTGGGAATGATTTTTTTGTGACGTTTGCGATCAACCTTCTTTCTGCTTTCCCCGCAGCGGCGAACCGTTGGAACTTTTTCACGCTGGCAACCAGCAACACATCGTACATGATGATGATACGCGAGCAGTAGATTCCGAGCCGTACTCGATTGAAAGTGAAATGGTTCAAGTGAAAGTTTGCGATCAATATTACGGAGCAGCAGCAGCTTCCCTTGGCCGTGCGAGTAGCGTTCTTTTCACTAAACGATCGATGCATGCATGGGAAAAGAGGAAAATAGAGAAGCGCTTGATTTATGATGCATATCCTTATGGGTGGACGTGTTGTTGACCCTCGGGCTGTGTGAGTGTTATCAACAAAGTAGTGTTTGGGTACATCGTGGATGATTTTTGTCAATTTTTTTTCTAACTAATTTGTAAAAAGTGGAATTTAAAATAATTTTACATTTTGGGCTACACAAATGAGATATTTCAAGAAGGTATCATCTTATCCCCTTATAAAAGGAATAAATTGTAAGTAAATTTTATCGCTCGTATTATAAAAAACTCTTAAATCGAGTGGCGCCATCTGTAGGTAAAAAATAGACCAAACATTTCTAGCTTTGACAATAAATTGATCATTATTTATGCCATCATGAGTCACGCTTTGCCAAGTTTCTGTTCGAATTCCAACGCGTTATCAATAATTCATACCTCCACGCTAATCAGTCGTTGCGCTAGACTAAAATTGAATGTGAAACTGTTACAGATGTCGCCAACTTTGCTCAGTACCATCGCTAATAATACAGCTATTACTCATGTACCGAGCTTGTCGTAATCGGACCAAGGATGACTTCACGATGTGTGTCTCGTTTGCGTTGCTTTCTTTTCGTGCACCATTTCTTTCAACTGTTGACGAGAAGTTGACGTAAGGCGAGGAATGTGTGTTATCAGAAACTAATTACAACATGTTTTTTTTTGCTTGTCGCTTGACGATGATGGTACGATGAAGATTCTTGCTTTCGCGAGTAAGGTTTCCGTGGTTCTATTATCGATCGTAGCCGATACGACACACCTATCCGTGTGTACCCTGTTTTCCCTTTGACAAATGAGGGGAAGTGAAGTTGCAAAAACACCAAACGAGACCCGGATAATAAACCTGCCATAATTTCACCCATAGGAGACTCACCCATAGGAGTTTTGAGATATCAGAACTAGGGTGTGCTCCGCTGCCGAAGCTAATTTTTCACCAAGGGGGAAGCTCCACGATGATGCTACGTTCTTCCGACATGCAAACCGGTCGTTTGTTACAGTCACGCACGAATGCATTCCGTTTTCTCCATATGCACCACCGCAAAATACACTCACACCAAGGCAAAAAGGGAGGTTCATTTTGAGAAAATTTTCACTGGCAAAGATAATAACCAACTGCGGGCCAACTGGTCGCGTCGAGCGTGAGACTGACCACACCGGCAAGACTTCGCAGCGCTCTAACTCACATCGAAGGTGTTAGTGAGCAACAGTCCGGTTTTCCGCTGCTCACACACGCGCACTTATATTTGTGAGGTTTGCAAGATTTGTGTGCCGCGGTTTTCGTGTTTGTTTATTTTATCTAAAATCCCTGTGCACACGAGTTGACGAGTTTTGGGTGTGAAGTGAAGTTCGTTTGTTGCGCTGAAAGATGGAATTACATAATATTTGTGATATCAGGTACACACCTATGAGGTTTGAGTGATAACATTCGGGACAGTGATGGTTAGAATTTTAGGTGCAAAAACAATTGACAAAAAAACTGTATTTTATAGGAAAAATTTTGCGATACCATAATTAGATATTGGCACTACTAATTCGTCCCATAATATAGCCATAAAAAATTGTAACCCGTTTTAGCTACTACCATCGTTCAACTTCTCATGGTTACTGATATCGCAGCCCTCTGACAAGCGTAATGGATCCGTGTGTATGTGTGAACGAGCAGCGCGTTATGTCGCGAGTAGATTCGCGCGTATCGCGACCCCGTTCTCTTATCCACAGTGCCATGCGTGAAATGGGAAGAGAGTACGTACCTAGCAAGAAGCACTGCCCTCCCTCGGCTTACGACGTGTGCACAGGTCCATTTCTTCCTCACCGTCGTGAGTTTTGTGAGTTTGCGTGGCAAGATTTTCACGGTGCTCGCTCGCTCGTTCGCTCGCTTGTTGCTCGCGGATCTCCGTGGGTAGGCCGCCGGTTAGTCAGCGGCGGCACACGTTCACGGCTTTCAGTACACTTTTGAACGTGGGAGCATTCCTCGTCGGGGCGTATGTGTGGTGCCTGCTGCGGTGTGTTGTCGTGTTTTTATTGTTTTTTTTTTTCTACAGTTTTCTGCTACTTTATCGATATTGGCGGGGAGGGCATGTGTGCGCCGAGCAAAACAATTTCATACTGAAATAGTACCTCCCTTCCCGAGTCTCAACAACGCACGTGTTCGTATTATGTGTGTGTTTGTGTATTTTTTTTACATTGTACGACGACATTCGCGGGCCCGCGCATTCATTATTGATTAATAATTAGACGGATTTAGAGTTTCGACCGGGCGAAGTGAGCGTGTTGCCAATTTTGGCACGAACCGCAATCGTTGAACGTTGAAGTGATTCGTTCCAATACCTTGCTATAATAGTGTGCTATAAAAATCTGTGCTATAGTTTAGTGTATCATTTTCCATAATTTTTATAACCATCGAATAGGATCTGGAAACGTCAAAGTGACATTTAGCCGGAACGGTATTAAACCCTGACCTTTGTTCGCACACTTTCGGGTGGCTTTTGATTGACGCACTGTCTCGCTTCTGCTCGCTTGCACACTGTCGTCACATGGCTGCGTGGAATGTGTCACGTTGTGGTGCTGTACTGCACTTATCACCACGGTTTTCGGCCCTAGTCCATCCGGGCGATATCTATGTCGGTGCACGTTTCGTGATCTCATTAGGCCCATTAGCCTTCCCGTCAGCGGCCGCGACCAAAAATCGACCGTGGTGGGAATGGTGTGTGTTTGTGTTTTCCAAAAATAATTCAACATTAGAATCCGACGCGTGTGTGTGTGTGTATGTGTCGTTGACGCTGTGCGCGCGCGTTTGTTTCCGTGCCAACGGTCAGTGACGTTTCTGGAGCATTTGTTTTATTTACTTTCGGTGTTGTGTCGCTGTTTGTTTCTGTTCGCTCTTTTTCCGATCAATCTTTTCGTTTGTTTGTCCGGCTCGTTGCGTCTTCGCGGTTTTAATTTTTTGGCCCTCATTAGGTGTAAAGATTTGCTTTGTACTTTGTTGCACAACTTGCACAAATCCCTATTTGTCGCATCACTTGAGGCGCAGGAGGCGTATTCTTCGTGGAGATAAATTAGCATAATTTTTCAATACTTCTCGCGAGCGGGAGAGGAAACCCGACGGTGTCGAGATACTCTCGTCCAAGCGAACAGCAAGTGAACCGTTCCTTTACCCATGTGTACGTGCAACCGCGCGTTTATTATCGCTCGTGCTGGTGTGCGTTTTGTTTATTTCCACCGGTTTGGGATACAAACACCGGGCAGTGTGTGTTTGTGTGGAAAAATGAAATCAAAATCAAAGATTGTAACGTGCGGCACGATTGCGTGTGTGCGCACGCGGTCTCAATTGCGTCATCGTTCAAACTGTCACCTCAGCTTCGTTGTCAATGCTGAGCGGCTTTTAAGCCATTGCGATGTGTCGCAATGTCAGGGATAGCTTATAAGGATTTAGAACACCGTGCCGTATCTCCGCAAAACACCTCTACCGGTCTCTTTCCCATCCGGTGCTGCAAGACGGACTTGAGTTGCACTTGCTCACATCGGTGCATCTAATTTTACTACCGCAGCGATATCTCGAATGCAGCACCAACACCACTCTACCGGCCGCGTTTGGCCCGGCTCTGGTGAGCGATGTGAAAAAAAACTTGTCTCGTTTCCTTTAGCATTCGTGCGCATTTTTGGTCTTCTGGGGTTCTGCTCGTTTTCCTGGAACACCGGTCCTCCGGGTGCATTGTGTGCACACATACAGTTGCGTTTTGTGGTTATGTTTAACTCACCCCGGCGCTTTTGTTAGCTCCCGAGCAACGGGAAAGGAGAGGTGCATTATTTATGTTCTGGCCGAGCAGTCGGCGATGGGTTTAGTTGTTTTTTCCCTTACCTTGCGATCGAGAGGAGGGAATGAGATCGAAATACGACAGTATACTTCCACCTTCTATTCCTTGTTCTCGCTTACTTGTTGCCAGTTGCGTGACCAATGGTAATATTATCCACCAGCGACTGACTGGAGGGCATATCGAGTCTCGATCAGAACGAAACTGACTCGTTTAGATCAACCGTAGATGCAGCATGAATGTATTAAATTCAATGAAACATGCGCTAGAAACAATTCGCTTAGGACCGTGAAATACGCACCAGACGGCAATAATTCAAATTTTATTGTGCCGGATCACACAACAAACCATGGTGAGGTATGAGGATTTTTGTATAGGAAAATAATTATTTTAAAATAATTTAGAGCAATTTCGAACTTGCTATAAAATGCATGTGTTTTAATTAAACGATAGTTTTTTTGATTTTATTTAATTTTATTTTTACTGCACTAATGTGATTATAACTTCGAAATCAGCGAAATCGAGGAGATTGTGTTGTTATTGATTCAAATATAATTTGATTTTTTATTATATATACCGTAAATTACCATAATTTTTAAAGTATTTTATAGCAATCCAAAAATAATTAGAAAATTAAAAAATAATATCAAAATATCTCTCGCTACATTTTTATAGTATACATCTTTGTTTTCATGTTTAACTTATTTCTCTTTTTTTCTTGCGCTTTGAGAACTTTCCGATCACAATTTGCTCATTTCAGCTTCATTCTAGAACGCTTGTCATCATCGAAACGGTCTCGCATCCGAGCCAAAGGGTGGGTGCAGTTTAATGAAGGTGTCGTTGGCAACTTTCTTTATCTTATCGCTGGGCAATTACACGTTTAGCGCGTTGATTTAATAATAAGTGATAGGCGTGTGGAATCGTTGTGTTGCGGTTGTTTGCTCGGCGGTTTCCTCCGGGATGGCCATTAGGGCGTCCGAGACGAGAGTCACCCGTGCCCGGCGGTGTAATATCAATTAGCGGGCACTTGTTTTATGATGACCTTTTGAAGAGCGCGGGAGGGATTGCCCGGAGATCCTCGCCAGCCTTCAATCAAATGATCAGACGGCGGGGAGGATCATTAAACGATATGATTTGTGAATCACTTTGTTAGGTTAGGATGTGTCGAATGGGGTGGTGCTGACGGTTGTTTTGAGACATAACGCTTGATTTGCTATCAAGCTTAGCGATTATAGCAGACCATCGAAATCCACATCAAGTCACTGAATTCGTTTTATTTGGTGCTCAGTAGCGCAATGCCCGTGGTTTTTGTGCGCTCATCGATTATTTTGAGACGATTGACGGGCTTGTCAATGGTGTGTGTGTTTACCATGATGCCGTTTGGCACTTCGTTCCGCCTCGACCGGTCGTGTAGTGTTAAAGCAAACAGTGACATCAGCGTGCGCGCGCGCGTCGCGTCTTGAAACTGACCCGTTGACGCGCTTCGGGTTTCCGCGATCAATCGATGTCGCGAAAATCTGACGCGAGTGCTCGACCGCTCCAGAGCCGCAACCGTGTTTCGATTCGCATCTTCGCTGTCCAGAAGAACCATTAGCACACAACACGGATGACGTGCGCTTTTTTCTGTTCTGTTGAATAAGCTTCACCTTACTGACCCGATGCCGTCCGGAACTTGAGCTCGTCCCGATTCCAGAATCCGCAAGGTAAACTGGTGCCTGACGGCGCGCACTACCATCTTGCGCAAACAATTAGCACATCTCAGCTCCAACAGCTTTCGCATTCCGCCAGCTGACGGGAGTGATAGTTTGCGTGACTTCCCGCACCCGTTCCAGCCGCTTCGGGTGATGCACTCCTACTCCTACTCGCGCGCCGGAGGTTACGCGAGTGTACACAAAAATATTTGCCATTGCCGGGTAGGTCTCCTCCTCCACACAGTAGGAAATTCCCCGACCATAGATGGAGCTCTCAGTTCCGATCGACTCCAGAATTAGCCGATGATGACTTGGGCACCTCCACTAGACGTGCTCCTTCCACTCGGCTGGATCGCTCGCACGAGCTTAATGAAGGCCTCGTCGGCGCCCTTGTCGTTCGTCGCGCCGTGTTTTGAAGAGGCGTTATCTTCGACACGTGTTCAATCGCAGCAGCACTCGGTTTTGCGGTCTACCCGTTGATCGACTTCTAACTGCGCCTACCCACTCGCCTCTATCACGGCGGCCGTGTCGCTCCTACGCACAAACGGCGGCCGGGTGTCTCTAGGAGCTTGAAGTTTTTGCTCCCAAGACCCCGGTGCTTTTTGAGTGCGTGTTGAAATGAGGCAATCCCACGTCGGTTAGGTGTCTGTACATGGCGTGGTCTAGAATCGGTGCCTTCCGATTTGTCGTTCGCCAACGACTCACGAACTCATACGTTACTGGGTTCCGGATACGTCCACGCCTACGTGTGCTGATCTCATCGGGAATAAAGATTTTTACTAGGTCACACTCGCTACTGGGTCGATGGTTATCATGGCAGCGGGTAAAAGAATGACCCAGGATATTATTTTAAGAAGTCTCGATCGCCTCACTAACTTTCGCTGGTGCTCAGTTAATTTCTCCAGCTCCTTAAGGGAAGAGTGAGCGGGACTCATTAAATGAACTCGCTCATCGAGCTCCTCTTTATCACAACGAGCGCCCAGGTAATCGATTTCTGTGAAAGATATGCGTTTAAAGGTTCAGCGTCCCAGATTGGGCGTTTCTTGATTGGAGGTAGGCTCGTTTTATCGATTACCCGAGCGCGGGCTTTGCTTTGTGCGAAAAAGGGACTCAGTTCGCGGGAACCAATCAATCAGCTGTGGTGCTTGTGGTAGGATTGGGTAGTTTGGTTTAATTCAATTAAAAGCGGAAGGTAGCGGGAGTCGGTGGAGTGAGCGCTTTGTTTCAGCCATTCGAAGACTGGGTGGTCCGGCTGTTTGGGTTGGCTCCTTGTAAGGAACTTGCCATTATCAGCTGTCGGTCTTGCAGTTGAGATGTAATTATTGGTTCGAGTAACGACGACCTCCATACCATTCCGAAGACATCCATTCCTCCAGAGGCAGCGTGCGGAGTATCTCAGCTGCGAACGATGACAGACGGGCCGTTTCGTGACCCTATTGGACACATCGATGTCGATGATGATGTCGTTTGGTTTGGCTTCCGTACATTGCAGAGGAATTTTATGTCCCCATCCAGCAGCCCTTAGTAAAACCATCTTGGCGGTCTCTTCGGGAGTTGTTATTGCGCCCTGGGGATTATTTATAGGAACGAGACGCATCGCAGCGCCACGGTGAGACTTAAAGGGTGTTATATACGACGTCCAAGCTCAGTCCAAGCCCGCCGCACCGCAATGATCTGAGAAACTCACTCATAGGTGGTATAATTATAGGGTCAGA
>JXXB01036563.1:0-13496 GCA_000956275.1 Anopheles koliensis | reverse complement strand
CTTATAATTATTTTAAATTTATTTACCATTTTCATGTTTGGATTAACTCGTTTCTTATTCACTCATGCTCATGCGTTCGTAATTAATAACTCGCCATCGTACAGCTTTGCTAACATAGAATGTGTTCCGTATTTGATTGGTTGTATTTGTTTAAAAGAATAACACACA
This sequence comes from Anopheles koliensis, assembly GCA_000956275.1. Lineage (NCBI taxonomy): Eukaryota > Metazoa > Arthropoda > Insecta > Diptera > Culicidae > Anopheles > Anopheles koliensis. The sequence goes on along the minus strand of JXXB01036563.1, from coordinate 13,328 downwards.
AACGAGAGTGGAGGATATATATGCACTTGATAAAAGAGAACTGAAAAATCAAAATCAACGAAAAATAAGCGCCCCTACGTGACTATCTTTTTGCCCAACTGACCGACACAACGTACAGTCGGCCCGGGAAAGGAAGGATGCACCGAGGCACTGTAAACTTAGCCAAGGATCTGTGCACTATCCTCTACAACAGCACCTACCTACATATCTGCGCGGCACCTTTTCTACTCTGTGGAATTTTCGCGGCATCAAATATAAGCAGAAATATATGTGTATTGATAAATTCACGTTCCTAACACGGGTGGGTTGAACCCCTTTTCTACCCGTTTCGAGCCTGTGTAGGTGGTGTACACAAACACCCACGCAGCCACACACACGCGCGCGCGCCGGGGACACACTTTACACTATTTCGAACTTATCCGTGTAGAAAACTGTTTCGGTCGAGAACTTCACGTCACTACCGTCATCGACCAGCATCACCTTGGCGGGTGCAAGTTCGGCGTACGGAATTTTCGACGAGAATGTTACCTGCGGCAAAAATAACAGTGAAAGAAGATTATTAAAAGAACAGATAAATTCATCCCAAAAGCCAACAACACTCACGTCGAGCGGGAAAAAGTCACCCGGAATGGAGCTGGGCACAGAAAACTCCATCGAGCCTTGTTTGCTGGAAGCATCGATAACCGGAAGGTTCCACAGCAGCTGATTCTTCCGCGAATCGTGATTGTAGTCACCGTCGCATTCGGCAATCGATGGCGTAATACCCATTCTGCGTGAGGATGGAAAGGAGCGTACATTCATTGACGTGTTGAGAGGAATATAAGGAAAGCTTTACTTACGGTAATGGAATCGTAATGCAAACATCCTGCAGCTCCAGCCGTGTGTGTTCCAGCTCGTACTCAATATTCACATCGCAACCACCCTCCGCATTTTCCGATGGCCAGCAATTAACTGTGGAAAGGAAACAGTTATACGCACCACCTCACAACAAAACACCCCAACAAAGCAACACTTACTGGTCAGTGGTACGGCGGACTCGTCCTGCGTCTGGTAGCGCCACTTCAGCACACCCACGTCCGTGTTCAGCGGGAATGGTTTAGTCGGATTTTTCAACCCAATCTGGTTCGAGCTGCGGAACAGCTCCTTGTCCACGTTCGGGTGCGTCTGCAGCTGGATGCCCCGCTGATCGGTGTTGTCGAGCTGCACTTTAATCCGGCCGTACTTTTCGTCCGAGATGCGCAGCGAAAGCAACCCGGACAGCTCGAATGTCTGCAGCCCACCGTCACGTCCCACGCGTATCACCACCTTATCCTCCATCCGCAGATGGACGCTGCAATAGGAGCGATAAAAATTGCATTTTTTTTTTTTCGTTAAATTCAATCCATCGTGTACTTACGAATCCATCGGCACATCCGACACCGGCTTTGCTTTAGCGGCGACCGACGAGGCTGCGGTGGGAAGGGGTGTAGAAACGACCTTCTCGCCTTCGTTCTTCAACTGGTCGACGAACGTGTCGGCATCGCGTGATTTGCCACCCAGTTTGAGCGCGTTTCGTGGAGCCGCCGATTTCCTGGGAATAGAAGCAAATGTAAAGCAAATATTAGGAACACGAGCAACACGAGGAACAGGAGGTAATTACAAAAACAGCTGGTCATAAGTCATACTTACGCTGCGGCTGGTGCTGGTTTGATTTCGGCAATGTTTGCCGACGGTGTGCTGAGGGACGAAATGCTGTCGCTCGATATTCCACCACCGCCACCGCCTTCCGGTCCACTGCCTCCGCCAACACCGCGCCCTCCCGACCCTCCCAGCTTCTTCATCTCCATGCGCTGCCGCTGCAGTTCCTTCGCCCGTTCACGCATCTTTTGCTTCGCCTCGCGCTCCTGCGTCTGCCGGACCGCCTGGTACACCTTCTCCTCGTGCGAGTCCATCTCGACGAACGTTTTGATCTGCGCCAGATTGACGCTTTCGCGGTACCCTAGCGCAACGATCTCGTCGAAGGCGAAGATCAGATCGAACGCGTTGTCGATGATTTCTTTCTCCTCGAGCGACCGGCAGTACTCGGGAATTACCTTCGAGAAGAGGCGCAGCGTCTCCAGATCCTCCAGAATGTTGCTTGCCTTCGTGGTGATCAGTAGCATGTACAGCTTCTCCAGCGGCTGGTAGACGTACCGTACCGAGTCCGTCTCGACGAAGGTGTGCTGTTTGCCGGAGGTCATTAGCTTCGGGAACGCGGCCAGCAGCCCTTCGATACGGGCTTTCGTCATTTCCACAAACTGCCGGGAAACGATCGCTGCGAGCGGAGAAAAAGGCCATTTTAGATGAGGTGGCTCACGACGAATCGATGCAAGTTGTAGCGTGGAAGTTTTACTTACTTTTACCCGCCTTCGTACAGACAGCGGCTGCTATTAACACCTGGAAGTGTCGTAAATAAAACCATAATTAATTGCCCAAACATGCCCGGCAGCTTGATCAACTAAATAATACCATTTTGTGTATCAAAGAGCACTCCTTTTCGCACGAGAAGATCCACTCCCGATCCGGAGCCGCTGTGTGTACTGTTGTTTTACACCAATTTGTGTGTGTCAAACCAGCGACGGATTCCGGCTGACGTGTGAGCTAGTGACGTTTCTCGGTGCCTCTGCTGCTACTCCAGTAGGCGAACGCAAAAACTAGAGCTTTTCCTACACGATCAGGCACTTCCTGCAATCGTACGGCACTACACAAACCACCGGCAACACGTTATTGGGCACCAGCTTTACAATCCAACCATTTTACACCGAACGACTCAATCGAAGGCTCATTAATTACGGACCCTAATTCAACCTGATGAGAAAAAGCGACAAAAAACTCTACGCATTTTGACATCTCAAAAGTCAACAATCTGCCTTGGTGAAGTGCCATCTACACGGTGCATCGGTTACATCAAGCTAATATCAAAACGAAATTTGAAAAGACAATATTTGCTGAACTTATTTTTAAGTAAAAGATTGACTTCTATCTAAATAATTAAAAACTTTATCGTTCTCAAATATGAATGACGAACAAACCTGTAAAACAACATTACAAGCCCATCATACGGAAAGGATTTTATTCGCCAGGAGTCGGAACACTCACACTCCACACCGCTTATAATCAAATTCTACCTTTTTATGCAGTTTCACCGAATTTTTTGTTCTTTTCTTCCTTAAACTGGAAGTGCAGATCCATACAGTCCTGGTTGGAGATGTTAACCCAGCCGGACGGCTTGATGTGATAAACGCGAACGATACCACCGGAATAGGCGTCACGGTGGGTGGCGTGGTAGATCGCACGTCTGCCAAGATCTTGGGCTTCCTCATCCGTCAAGTCCCAGCGGTAGCCGGAATCGAGCACACCGTACGCATAGATCGAACCGCTGCCAACGGAGAACACCTTGCCCGGAGTTCGGGTACCTTCCGAATCGATGTAGTACAGCTGTGGACCCTGAAGAATAAAATTACACTCATTATTGATTGTTTTTGTTGAATTCAAACCTCTGTTTGCACGTACCCGCTTATCGTAACCGGCCAACATCATTCCCATGCTCAAGCCCATGCCCTTGTAGTAGTAAACAATATTAGACATGATTTTGCTAGCAGCAGCCACCGAAATTCGTTCCTTGTTGCGCAGCTCGTAGATGCGACACTCCTTCGCCAGCACTCGGTCCCAGTACACGCAATCCGCCGCACCACCCGCCAGCGTACCAAGCAAGTAGTCGTTGATTTCCACAATCTTCTTCATCGTCTGCGAACCGATGAACTGACCACCAGTGGCACGCGAATCGACCGCAAGAATCACACCACCCTGGAACCGGAAGCCCAGTGTAGTTGTACCGTGATCGAAGTCCATCTTGATGCCGCTGGATTCGCCCGCGGCCTGCAACTTCGCCAGATTCAGAGCAGGCTGTGGGATTTGGAAAACGTAAAATGTTGATTAAACTAAAATCTGCTCGTCACCAAAACAGTCCGCTAGCTTAACCCTACATCTTGGAACGGTGGCACCGCCAGCGACATGTTATTCTGTAGGTTTTGCGTGTTGAGCGCAATGTCGCGCTGGAACAAATCGCTGCCCATAGACGCATCGTTGAAGAAGCTACCCTGCGAAAGGCCACAAACGTCTGCTAGAGCCATTTTTGTTGTATATTTTTCACACTGAACTGGAAGCGGACTCTCCCTGCACTCTATGGAAACTGTTTTGCGGTGAATTTCGTGTGTGAAGCGATGATGACAAACAAAATCGTTTTTTGACAGTTTGCTTGACGCATGACAGAACGGTACAAATGTACATAACTTGTAACAGGCTTCATATTCGAATTTTGCCAAGCGACTGCAGAATTTTACGTTTCCATGATTGTACTAATCTGGTTGTACTAAACGGCTTTCTACGCCGAAGGAACTGCCCTGGTGAGACCCCAAAGGATATCAGTGATCCGTGGAGGATATTAGTTAACAAAAAATTAGTTCTATTACAACCCCAATAAAAGACTCGGCTTTAATGGCAATATTTTTATTCATTTTCCAGAATATGGCAATCACTACAAAATGCCCCATTGAGCAAAGAGGGTAGCATAAAACACGGGAGGAAGGACATGCACTTAATAAAACAACTTCACAGTCAAACCCACAACATTTCACAGCAAACCAAGCAGACACACATCCACACAACCCCCTTTACACCGGATTCGGACTGGCTGCATCGTAGTTCTTCAGCACGGTCGATGTTGGAGACGGTGTTTGGCTCAGGTCCGGGCTGCTTCCGAACAGGCTCGGGCTGCTGATGCTCAAGTTCGGGTAGCTATCGATCGGTTGGAAGCCGCAGCTTTGCGGGAGCTGCTGTCGGGGTAAGCTGTTCCTGCAGCACGGATGTTGGGGCTTACCGTCCCGCGCCGGACGGTTGCTTGTATCGCTGTCCGTTGGCTCCTGCCCGGGACGAAGCGCCGGAACGCGTATTCCCCACAGTTCGGTTACCTTCCTTCGGTTCCACTGTGACTGCTGATTTTCCGGTGCCTCCCGACTGCTGTTTGCTGGTTCCGGTGCTAGCGGCGCTAGGTGCTGGTGCGGATGTTGGCGCGGTGGCGACGGCGGGTGATGCGGATGGGACTGGTGCTGGAGCTGGTGCGGATACTTGTGTTGGTGATTGTGAAGCGATAGCTGGTGCTGCTGGTGCGGCTGGTTGCTGCTGTAGTTGCTGTACTGTGCCGGTTCCGGTGGCGTAGCTGGATTCATCATAAACCGGCTCAGCGGCGTACTGCTGTGCATCATATGACTGTTGATAACCCTGGTACTGTTGCTGATCGTAGGCCTGTTGCTGGTCGTACTGCTCTGCATATCCCTCGTACTGTTGCTGGTCGGTATACTGCTGCTGTTGCTGCTGCATGGTATCGGACCCATATCCTTCTCCGTACACTCCACCGGCAGCAGACTGATCGTCCAGCGTCGAGTACTGCTGTTGATCTCCGGATTGTGGCTGCTGCTGATACGCGAACTCTCCGTACTGTTGCGGTGGTGCGGCTCCGTACTGTGATGCGGTGGGATCTGCCGTGTCAGCTGCGCCGTACTGTTGGGATCCAGCCAGCGACTGCATCGACTGGCGTGAGGTGCGCTGATCAGCGACGGATTCGCGCGACAATCGGCCACTACTTCCGGAGGCACCGCCACCTCCGGCACTGTCCGGTTTAGTGGAGTCGCTCGTTCGGGACAGACGTTCCTGCTCCACAGCACGTCCATACTCCGGCTCCTTTGGAATGCCTCCGGACCGCACCCCATCTTCGTTGGTGACCGAGGATCGTGACAGCCGGGACTCGCTGCGCTTTCCGGGATCGACGTAATCCGCGACGGAGTTGTTTCGCGACAGCTCGGGCGGAGGCTTCGATTGGACGTACTGCTGGCGATCGGATGTCCGTGACTCTGGTCGAGACGTTTTTCCACCACCGCTTCCGTACTGCCGTCCGGATCCGCTTCCGCCGGTGGTTCCTGTGTCGTCGAAAGTATCAGGATCTGTGGTTCGTGCGCCGGTGACCGGCGGATACCGGGCGACCGTGCTTCCGGGGCGTGATCCGGAGTTAGCAGCTGCAATTGGGTGAAGTGAAGCAAACTTTAGCTCGAAATCGTGACCATGGTGTATCGATCAAGGCAATAAGGTTAATGAACGCAGCTCCCTCCCACTCCCAGCGGTGCAAATGAAAAGCGACGTTGGCGACGCAACCATGTCTGGAGGGAAATTTCTATGCCACGAACCGCCAACGGCAGCAATCGATTGCGTGAGAACGTTTGTTCGGAAAACGGTGCGCAAAAATCACAATGGGCTCGTGGGCTGTTTGCCCGTGGTGATTTTCGACAAACAATAAATGAACAGACACCAAAAAGCACAACAATTATGCTAATAAACTGTACAGAACGAAATCAACCGTGTGTGTGCGCGCGCGCTAATCTAGTGTTCCCACAGAGAGGTGTGCGAATGGGAGCTTCTGGAACGCAACATGGCAATCGTGCTTAAGCTTGTTTGCTCAGTGTGGCGTGTGGCTTGTTTGGCAGTGCAGACTTCCGAACCGGGGACGGCGGATGTTTTGTGTCTACCTTCGTAACTGTTCACATCATCTCGCACGATCGATTGGTTCGGGGAAGGGCTTGAGTACATGGCAGCTACGGCGGATGCTCCGCTTCCTTCCGGTGCCGTGTTTGACCCACCGGCTCCACCACCGGAGTAGCTACTACTATCGGTTGGATTGTACAGTGTCGATTGAAGCTCGTTTGCGTAGCGATTGTCATCCATTGCGGGATTGTTCGAAGCGTACGGATTAGTATCGTTGCTAGTAGTAGTAGTGCCCGGAGCACCGGTAGTATTAATATGTTTCGAGAGGAATTCTAAATTTGCCTGCAGATAGTCTATCTCCTGCCTGTTGCAAATTTCAAACGAAGGCCGCGGGAGAAAGAGAGAAAGAAAACAGACACGGAATAGATTAGTTAGGCTTCAGTTACCGTACCTGTTCGTGGTGTTCCTGCCGCTCCAGGGACGCTTGCAGGGCACAATCGGCAGCCTCCAGCGGATCGGTCAGATCTCCGGGCGAGGAACTTGCCACACTCGACTTCCGAAATGCGGGACTGATTTGTTTGTAGTTGTGCCAAATTTGCTTCAGTCGCTCCATCAGTTCGGAATTAGTTTGACGAAGTTCTCGCTTTTCCTCTCTGCGAGAGTTTCGCACACGTTGTGGTGTGGTAAATAAAAGGGACGTATGAAGAAAGAAATGATAAAACGATAAAAACAATGCATAATGATGGTGGCTACTGTACACGCCGGTGCTGAATGGCAAACAAATCGCTAACTTGTTTAACAACGTAAAAGAATAACGCAAACGCACAAGTGCCAGGAACACCAGGAAGCTTAGTTTGGTAGGCTTACGTACGATCGCTTCCGAAACCTAGATTCAACGCTAGGGAGGAAAGCACTAGGAGGTGCAGAGGGGCTTAAGACACTGCGTCACGCTGGTCGTCACCGGTGCTATCGGGTGCGTTAGCACGGGGACCAATGCGCACATTGACGTCGATCTTAATAGGGTGCGATGGCCGTCCGCAGGGCCCATGTTCGTCGCTCAACGTGTTCCCTTTGCCATCGGTTACTGTCACAAAGGGACGCGAGCAGGGGCGAGTAGCGTTGCTGGTGGTGTTGCTGTTGCTGCTCTTGGGGGCTGCGACGGCCACAAACTGTTGATGGATCCGGGGAGGTACTACTACACCGGAGTCGTCCGGCGAGCTGTTCCGTAACAGGTTCGGAATCTGCGGACTGGTGGTAGCTAGGGTGGTGTTGTTGGTGATGATGTTCGTAGAATGAGTTAGTATCCGTGAAACGCACCCGTTTCCTTCGTTCGCGTCTGTGAAAATGAGTGTGGGGCGTTCGCACAGACATAGTTCGCAATGATCGGATGATGATGGTGATGGTGATGGTGATGATAAAGATGACGGGAGACATGACGAATGGAGGAGCTGGTGTTAGTTAAGGGAAGTCAACACGCGTGCGGATACTCGAACTCATAAACAGGAACACACATCCTAGAAACATTGACACGCAGTGCTACTAACTGACGTTTTAAAGTCTATACCACGTGCTCTCAAGATCTGTATCGAAGCAAGCGCTGATTTGTCCGTTTAAAAAAGAGTGATTACTCGTTACGTTTCTAGCTTGTTCGGGCTTGTATATCGTACTTTTTCTTTACAACGCATATTAAACTATATTACATGCTGGCTTCCAAACTATTTTCCCAAACCTATATCCTGTGTGCTTATGTCCAAGTGTACAACTAATCCACTAACCACAAACTACATTTCAAACTTAGAAAACAAAAACAAAGAGGAGAAAGTTAAACAAGGATTCTTTTATGTACTTATGCTTCTGTGTGGTGTCCTCTAACTTATGCGTCAAGCTTTTGCATTCTGCAGTTAGTTTTTCCATGAGCTGTTTTTGATCTTGTATCATGCCCTCGAGTTCGGAAACGGTGTTGGCTGGTGGCGATGGAGAGCGGTTGTGGCAGAAAGTAGTACCGGAAAGAAAGAGCGAGAAGAAGAACATTGATTTGAGAGCGGTCATTACAGCGGTTAGCGCGCGCAAGGATTGACGCGCCACTGGATTTCGTACGCGCGACTTGATGTAAAATAGCTCATGGATAAACTATTGAGAACGGTCACCCTCCGGTGAGGCTGGTGAGCCCCGGGGCTTGGTTATTTCCCAACATATCTATTGCATCGCACATTCAAATGTTCGGGGTGGATAGCGCGCGTATGGAAACTCACACTTTACAGGCGGTGATTGAGGTAAGGTTGCAAAGAAAATCATAAGCAAGCAAGAGCAGGCCGTGTGCACAGAACGTTCAATTTGGTGTTGTTAGAAAACAATGATATCACAATGAGCAACCGAACCGCGAACCAGTGAACCATTTGCAAACCAAGAACTTCCAAGAAAGTCTAGACACATATCAAGACAAAGCCATTGCACATGGGCGAGGGCACAGCGTATGCAAATGACACAAACATAAACGATATGGGAAGGAGATGGAAACAATAGAGGGAACGCGAAACAATGACCGATGTTGTTGAGGCTCTTATATGTAATGAAAGTGTGCTGCACCGATTCGAGAACTGAAGTGTGTAGTGTGCGCGAGTGTGTGAGTTTTATTTTCGATTTTTTGGGTTTCAATAGCTTACCCATAGCGTGTTAGATCAATTTGAATCTCACTTCGGAAACGTACAAACATAGGGAATGTATGGAGAACGAACAAGACGTTACTTACTGTGCTTAGCTTCCATGTCGGAAATAATTTTAGCGAGCTCCTTCGAAGGGCGAGTTTCTCTGTTGAGTTCCCCGAGAGTTAGCTAGAAGTAAAAGGATCACCCCATCGGTATGAATGAGCAATGCGATGTAGCTTGTTTCGAACGTGACACTTACTTCCTTCTCCAGAGAAGCGACTTCGTCACCTAGTTTGAGATTTTCCCGCTTCGAATGCAATAGATCCGCATCCGCTCGATCGAGTCGCTGCCTCAGGGACGTTATCTCAGCATTCAGACGGGAAACTTCCACCTTCGACTGACGCTCGGCACGCTCGAGCTGGAGTCTGAAGGCAAGAATACAAGTACCCCTCACCTTAACGATGTGATCTCCTGCTCGAGCGACTGTTTCTCAGCACTCGCCTGGTTCAGATCGGACATGAAGATGGCCGTCTTGTTCTTCAGCTCCATCTTTAGCTCATCGATCTGCGTGTTCTTTTGATTCAGTTCACGCTTGTAGTCCGACTCGATACGCTTCATGCGCTCAACCTCCAGCTGAAGTTTGGTGGCATGTTCCCACTGGCTACTGAGATCGCCACCGAGCTGATCGACGTGATACGTGTAGCGCCGCTCGGCACTAGCACGTTCGTCCGCGATGCGCTTTGCCATCTCGTGCTGCACTTCACGCACTCGTTCATGCTGTCGTTCCAACTCATCCTGTCGAAGAAGAGAAGAAAAAGTAGTTATTTTGAATCTGAAATAAGGATCACAGCATCTCACTCGCTACCTTTAGACGCCTGATTTCAATCTCGGCCTGATTGCGCTCGAACGCCACCTGCTCGATCATGTCGCGACTTCGTTGCGATTTACTGAAATTGCACGCTTCCGAGTCCTTCAGCTGGTCGATTGAAAGCTGCAGCTTCCGAACCGTCTCCTCTAGGTTATGTTTATCTCTATATAAGGACATTCAGATGTTGACGGCAAGTTAAAGATTTCCCTGCGCTAAAACATGATTAAAATGTGTGCTTACCTTTGCAGATTTTCAACCTGCTTCCGGTACGCGTCGGCATTGCCGACGTCACTCGCTCCGTGCAACAGTTTACGCTTGTTTTCCTCGTTCTCGTTAAACAACTTCTTCAGATCGATCTGAGATTGGGCCAGCTGGGCCTCGAGCTCACTAATGCGTGACTCAAAGACGATGCTGGGACCGGATAGAGGTCCTCCCTTGCCCTTACCCCGATCCATGTAGTCGACATCTTCGCTCTCGGATGAATCCAGCTGATAGAGTGCTTTGGACCGTGATCGATCGGTGAGTGCTTCGTTCTCTGACACAACCTCCTTTACTTTCTTCAGCAGTGTTGACAGTTCTTCCTGCAAACGGAAAAATGTATTAAACCATGATAAACCTATTGTTCGCAAATCAAACGAACCCTGCAGTACTGTGATTCTCGTTCGAGCTGCTCAATGTAGCCCTCCTGCTTTTCGATAAATCCCAGAAGCTCCGGTGGTGGTTGGACGACCTCAAGACTTTGCGCTGCGTGCACTTTTTGAATGAAAATATATTATGAAGCAATCCGGTAAGCTTCCACACGAGTAGTACCTGCTGGGGCCGGATGCAGACTGGAGTTGGAAAGCGCTGACTTTAGAGCTGTTGCGCCCACCTGTCCAACGGAGAGATCCTTGTTGAGAAAGCTGTACCTCCGGCCCAGCGTTCCCCCGTACCGTGAGACCGTCGTCGACGGAAAGTACTTGGACACCTCCGTAATCGAGGGCCGCTCGACAATGGATTGACTGTCGGACACTTCCGATTTGCCATCGTCAACGGTGCGATAGTAGAAGGAGGTGGCAGCCTTCGTCGGTTCGTAGGCTTCCGTCAGTAGGAACTTTAAGCGATTCACAGCCTCACGGTAGGCGTAATCGGTGAAATCGAACGTTTTCTTCTTGTACAGTGGTGTCTCCGCTTTGTCGGCGGATGTTTTCCTGTGCGAGAGGAAGAGTTGGAAGGTACGGTTTGCTTTAAAGGTGCACATTATTTTGGAAACAATTTTTATATCCTTATGCTAAACAGTGCGTAGTATTACTCTGTATCCATGATTGTCTGACAAATACTTCAATTCATCACTAGCACATGAATCACTTTTCACCACGGATTTCTTTAGGGTCGTTTTATGGCCCTAACACGGAACGAATGTTATCTCGCAATGAAGGAAAATCGAGTGCGTCTGTTTGGGCAGCGTAAACAACGATCGTCATGGCGCAGGTTGCCCCTGACAACGTAATGTGCGCGCACACGCGTGCGCACGGACCCGTTACTGTGTAGCATGCGATCCTCGACGAACGAAAGCACCAGCGGCCAATGCTACGCGAAGGGTGGAAAGTTGCTGCCGCAGAACTTCCACACGATATGTTGTGACACACATCGTAAGGGATGGAAAACATATGTACGTGAGCTTCCTCTCTTTGATGGAGATAACAACTGACAACATGTTTAGCGAAGAACTCAAGCAAGTGTGACGATGAGTTGTACATATATAATTTAGAATCAGAATTTACAAGATTTATATAATTTTACAGGTTACAAGATTTATATAATTTGAGAGATATAAATATATATTTTAGAATTTAAAAGAAAATAAGGTTACAAGATTTATATAATTTGAGGTGTAGTTATCCTTCTAGAGATATTTTATTTTATATATTTTTATTTTATATTATCCTTCCTTATTTCTCAATAGCTGAAGATATCTACAACTGAGTTTTATCAGAGTCACTTATCAGAGTCATTAAAGGATTAGGTCAGTTTACTATTTTAAACCACTTTCTATCAATTGTCCATAATGTTTCAACAGTACTCTTCACTGTACTCACAAATTAAACTTAAAAACGCATCAGGCAGCAGTTTTACGCACATAAACACATTATTCCACTATCAAAGCTACACACTACAACTCTTTCACTTGCCTTAGCTTTGGTTTCTTCACTTTGGATATCGTTGGATCCTTCTCGAACGCACTCTTCGACCTTAATCCGGTGGCCGATGCACTGTATCCTCCCTTGCTGCCGAGGTAGGTGAGCGAGGAGTACGGTTTGGAGCCATATCCCAAGTATCCGAGCGAATCTGCCGTGTTTAACCCGTATCCAGTTTTCATCGTTTGTCCTGCCTTGTATATCCGCTTATGCCACCTATCACTAGCATTGATAGCAAAACCCGTACCCTTGTCGAAGCTTCCGTCGCGACCGTCCGGAACTGAAGAACCCGTGGGCAACACTTCCGGCGCTTTTATAGGCGCCCGGGCCATGCCGTGCTTGATGAAGCTTCACTCGTTCCATCCGTTCCCCGGTCGAATCAACAAAGTCCTTAGCAACCGACAGCTACCGATGTGACGGAACTCATCCGATCGATCGTACCGAAGTACCCATCCGTCGGGATACCACGGCCCGGAATTCCTACATTGCCCGCTCGTTAGCCCACGGACGGAAAATGATCGAACTACTCGGGGACCGAAGGACCACGCGCTTGCTCCGGCGCGAATGATTAATCATCGTTGCGTGCACGACAGGCATAAAACCTAGGTGGGTGACTTCGAAAAAAGTTTCGGAACGCGGAGGAAGCTTTTATGATAAACAAATTTTGGCACAGAAGTTATATGTCGCTATGCCGGTGAAGAAGCGCTTGGGTGGCAAATGTGTGGCCCACGGCGCATCGATTTGCCGTTTTATGGGTTTTTATTTTCACATTTAATGCTCGCGTATTGGATTGCGCTATTAGACGGGACAGTGAAAAGCACACAATAGGTTTGAGGGGACATTTTAGATGAGGAGCGGCATTTGCAAACAACTATCATGCCGAAGGGAACATCTAAACTTCATGGTTGAAAATAGGATAAATAAGGATGAATAAAAGGTTTTAAAATAGAAGTTCTAGTATTAGACATTTCTAGTAACTTCACAGTGATCACTTAACGCTTTTTAATGTTTGTAAAAATTTACGTACCAAAGAATAAATAACATACTTCTACTGACTGAGTCATGAATGGCAAAGACCGCCCGACT
>JXXB01036560.1:0-10189 GCA_000956275.1 Anopheles koliensis | reverse complement strand
AGATTATTTTTTACATTTAAAAATCTTGGATTTAATACTATTGTAGCTAATAATAACATGGGTTTTAATGAATATGCAGCATCAAAGTGCAGCAATGAAGCTTAAATGGAATAAAATTTGAAATGGAGAAATGTAATAAATAAAATTAAAATGTAATAATTATTGGAGTATAGAAACCCTCTGCACTCAAACATATTTCTTTCAATTTAATTGTACTTGCATGTATGTATTACTACATTCAAAATATAGTATGAAATATGAAATAAACTTCATAATTTTTGTCAAATGAATCCTTTGAAAAAAACAGTTCCTATCATATTATTATGGCAATTTAAACAACACATCCCAAAATAATTCCGTAATATTTTCCTCCTTTTCTCAAATGAAATTATGATTATTTTTTCAACTACAATACACTGACAAAGCGGAGCGACGTATTTTTACGTTTTAGTAGACATTTTTATTAAAAGAAATCCTCACGGTTCACGGAAATAACTTACACTCGATTGTGCTTACACTAATGACTACCATTAAAATCCTTTCTTCTGAAGGGCCTTGATGTCCTGGTCACCGTAGTAGTCCTCGCTGAAATGACGATAAAATCGGTACGTTAGCTTCAAGATCGGCAGGGTACGCGCCAAGCGAAAGAAATTAGCCAAAAAGGTATACTCAACCAAATGAAACCGAGTTAAAAAAAAGGATCCTTGATCGTGACCGTGAGCATGATGAGAGAGGTGTAAATGGCACGTCGTGACAAATGTAAATGGATGTCATCGCACAGATTGGATGGTTATGGTAGGGTGGACAGTGGAGTTAGAAAAACACACTCAAACGTCACTGGCGAGTGTTACTGGTGAAGGTCTTACCCGTTAGTAACCGATAGTTAGCCTAAGACACCTCGTTTTGAAACACTTACACATAGGTAGAGTATATAGAAAGTGAAAACAGACACACACAAACACAAACAAAGTGCCCCAATAACCGGTAAGGGAAACGAGTCAAGACAATGCGGATGAGAAGTGATAAAGAAGGGCGTGGTTTAAGTGGTTTTAAAGTTTTTTTTTATTAATGTTTCAGTTTTTAGGCTTCGATTCTCTACGATTGATGCTCTACCGCGTTCTAAACTATGCGCTTCGTGAGTTTTGTTCTCTCCACCTGTCGCTCAAACACAGTCATAGACTTCTACACACGTTCGTGAATGGGTTTGTTCAAGCGAAACAAACAACTCTACCTGGCCGAAAACCGGTACCGATCCGGAAGCAGGGATGCTTCCACGGTTTGTGGAAACAAAAATCAGCCGCGTGCTAGGCAGTGGAATCTGAGGTTACTCCCCCGGTAGAAGCCCACTACAGCGGGGAAGTGGTGGGAATGGTGGGAGTTTTTTTTTCTTCTGTGGAGCAAATAGTATTGCAAAAGGTTGCGGAAAGGATAAAGCGGGTTCAAAGTGTCCAAGTAGTGCTTCGAATTCTCGAACACTAGCTCGGACACACACTCACACACGTGGCACTTATCACGATCACGAGCAAAACTCAAAGAAATCATCTGAGTCTTGCTGTGATGGGTGCGAAAATGTGTGTTTTCTTCACGGAATATGGGACACTGTAAGGATTGGATCGATTGGATTGATCGTAGGAGCAGGAACCTAAAGTCCCCGGAAGGCATCATCGCCCGGTAGGCTTCTCAGTCATGTTTTAACTACATCCTCAGTCGGTCCCATGTTCGTCTCCTTCCCTCAGGCCCGTCAGACCCAAAAACTAAAAAAATGGAAGTGTCCGTATTCTGAAGTTCTCTTCACTCCGTGTCCTACCCGAAAGTGGCTAAACAAACGCCCTCCACTTACTATCCGTGCTCTGCTCCCGTTCTCGTACCGCATCGGTTTCATCTGTTTCGCTTCGGCTCCCTCAGTTCTGTATTGCTACACCCTAAATATAATTCTGTTTTGATTTTTTTTCCCTCTCTGCACAACTCAACTGCAACTTGTCTACTAAACAAACAAAAAAAAAGTTCTTCCCTAGGCTCGTCCCCCGGACACTAACGCTCTATAAACCCCCGTCTCTAGTTGCTGTCCTTCGGAGCGGGCCGGTTGGACTTAACGTTAGCTTTGGTGGAGGCAGGCGCACCACCGGACTGGAGGGCTAGACCGGCAAGGAGTTCGCTCTTGCGGATGCTTTTCAAGTCCAAATCACCGTAGTAATCTTCGCTGTTGGGATTGAAGGTGAGGGGTAGGTCGATTAGATGATGGTTAGGGAGCAGAATAGAATTACGAATTATTCACTCGCAGCAAACAAACGCAGAATGGAATGGTTCGATGGGCGTGTTGCGTGTTGGCTGTGTTTGAGTGTGTGTGTGTGTGTGTGTGTGTGTGTGTGTGTGTGTGAGAGAGAGAGATGAACAAGAAAGTTTTTGGCGTTTGAAAAAGTTTTCATCCAAGAACGCACGTGTGTGAGCGTATGGAGTAAGACAAATGTTTAGTGAGCCGAATTGAAATTAGATTAGAGTTTGCCGTTGGTGTTGTTTTCTTTGTTGTTTCACGATGAGTTTGTTTGATGTTAAACGGTGGAAGGTTATTTTCTCGATGTTCGTCCGTTCGTAGTGTCCGATAAAAAACATGCCCGTCGGCAGGGCATGGTGTAAGTGATCGGAAAACTAGCGAACGGACCTCCGAGGGACAACCGAACCAGATCCAAACCAAAATGGAAGGAAATCAACACAAAAACACACACATACACACATACAAACACAAACACACTCACACGCAACCGAGTTAAACCAAATCAAAGCACCACCACACTTACCATCCGGGAACGTCCTCGGGGTCCTCGCAGTTGCCGGTGCCGTCGGCATCACCGATCTTGAAGACGGTACCGATCGGGCAGCCGTACTCGCGGGCGACTCCCTCCAGACAGATGTAGTACTTGCGGCAGTCCTCCGGGTGCGCATGTCGCGAGAACGAACCGGCATTGGAGATCTCACCGGCGGCCGGGCAGGCGAATCCATTTGCTACTTCTGGAGGGCCGGCAACAAAAAAAAACAAGACAATCGGTTTCAGTCCGGAGCATCACTCACAGGAGGGCTACCAAGCAAACTGACCTTCGTTCTTGCACTCCGGCACCTGGTCGGCCCACATGCAGACGCGAGCATCACGATCGTAGGCGAGTCCGGGCGAGCACTGGTAGCGCGAGGCCTCACCGTTCCAGCAGTTCCAGAACACGTCGCACTTGGCCGCATCCGGGAAGATACCGTACAGACGCTCGCAGTGGGGAGTGGAGATTGGAGGTTCTGGAGACAAAAAATGAAGACGAAATGGTTAATTTAAGAGGTGGACAAACATGAAGATATTTATGATTTTTAAGGTTAGAAAATAGATACTTTTGATCCTGACAATACGAACACGTTTACAGGGAGAGCATTCAATAGAAAAAAAAATGCTTTTGCTAATAAAACAAATTAATGAATTCAGCTTGAAATTTATTAAAAAAAAACTCGAGACAATAAGCTGCACTAAATCACACAATTTTTTGTTTGATAAATTGTGTAATAAATTGCAAACCACCGTCAGGTCAGACAGACCATCTGTGACGAAGCTGCGCAATGCATTATTAAAAGCATCACCTTTGAAATCTTTTGTACCGCTCGGACCAACCGCAAGCGCGGCTCTTGTACGGCAAATATTCAACAATAATTTCGGCTCCATGCGATTTAGCACGCGCCCGGAATGCGGGTGGTGCAAAACACCGTGAAACTAGCGCCGAAAACGCTTTAATGGTGCGGTTAAAATTGTACACACGTGCGCGTGCAGGTGTGTAATTAAGGCCACCGGTCGGTTTTGGTTTCGGTTTCGGTTTGCGATTGCGAACCGAAGCTCGGCACGTTGAATTGGGATAGTGAGCCTTACCTAGCTGGGTGCGGTCACCGCAGTCGACGTTGTGGAGGTAGTCGCAGTTCTCCGTCAGGTACTTGGAGTCTGTCGCGTCGAACGCGAGCCCGTTGCCGCACGTCTTCAGCTCGGCCACGTTGTTGTCACACTTCCAGTACTTGTCGCAGGAGCTGTGATGCGGGTAGAAGCCAAAGTCGTCCGGGCACTTGAAGCTCTCCTGAGCGACGGCTGCGGATGGGAGGAAAACAGACGGTCGGGGTTAGTAACAGAAACGCTTTTTTTGCACGAAACAATCTTTAAGTAAAAAAACGAGACAGTTCAAATCAGCCAACAATTCTTCCACACCTCCGCTATTCTCATCTTTCGATTGTTGGTAGGAAAATCGCAAAGATGTATGTATTTTTTTTCTCTCTCTCTACAACGATCCACCTTGCCCCACCCTAATCGTTCTTATCACGCTTTCTTTAGCCGCAGCTGGGCGTTTGCAGGTGCGCGAAGAACCGGAACCCATTTGAATGCTGGCCCGTCGGTCGGGTTTGGGCGGCACCGCAGCAAAAACCGCGCTGATGATTGGTGTCATTTTTCAAAAAAAGAAGAAAAAAAACCCACCACCGTTTGCACGCTAGGCCGCAATAAATATTCTTAGCCACCTGGGCGGGTGGAAAGAAGTGGTAGAGAGAAGGGCGGAGGGGAGGGTCACCCGGACGGATGATGGATCGTTCCCAGCGCAACGGCGCGTCATCGTCAAACCGCAAAGCAACGGTACGGTTCCGTGATCAGGTGAATGATTTGTGACCTGTCGGATTTTGGGCTCGGACGCGTTCGGTTGCTAGCGGGGCTCGCTCGAAATGCTCATTTTTTAGATTCACTATTTTCATCAGTATCTCCCAGGCGGAAAAGCCCAACCCCGCCCTTCTCCGGTGGCCCAAAATTGCCTACGCTAAAACACTGGTGTAGGGAAGATCTATCATTTTGGGTTGGGTGTATCTTTCAGCTCCCAACTACAGCGACTAAACATACAACGCATCGGACTGATCTCCGTGGCCGGAGTTTTTTTTTCTCCTTCTGCTTTGCTAAGGCTTTTCGCACCGTGTGCATTTGTCCATTTGTCGGACCGACCCGTGATTAATGAACTCATCTGCCAAATGGTGGTGTTGTTGCCGGGACCTGATCGAACCAGACGACGGTCGCGTCCGCGAGGATTAAAACAGTTGCGCTCGAACCCATTTTAGATTGCACGAAATGAAACATCCTTGCGTGGGGAGCCAGCAGCCGCGGCGTAAAATCATAAATCTAACCGGACTCAGTAATCAACGTTCTGCCACCGGTATCGTCGTTTTGTTCGACCCCGACCGGCCGAGGCCCGCTAAAACCGCAACCGTTTTCCCGGCTTATTAACTTCGATGACAGCTCGCCGGCCGATAGTGGCTTAAGTGGCTCCACGGCTAGTGTTGTGTGCGGCCGACATCGCCACCGGATACACCCGCACATCCCGCCGGAAAACCCCTCCCGAAACGGGTGCCAGCGAATCAATAAATTTTCCCAAACCCATCAACGGCGCACGGGGGTCATCGTAAATTTCGCTTCGTGATAATAATTACACCAGTAATTGCCATTATTTTTATCACCGCAAATGATCTTTAATTTATGCAGCGTTTTGGGTTTGGGTCGGTCCGCGGTGAAAACGGTTTGTCATCCCGCTTTGACAATCGGCCGATCAAAGGGGAAAGGGGACGAACGTGAGGTGGAAGGTGGCGGACAACTATCGACAGTCCCAAGAGGTTCTAAAATCGGTTGGCGTTTGCCTCTGTCGGCAGCGGAATGCCGGCCATGTGGTTGTAAATCATGGTGTGCTTTTCTGCATCGGATTGGAGGACGATTTTAAAGCCTCAAAATTGTAACGAAGAAAAACTATTACACAAAACAGAAAGCCCGGATGTTGATTTGAATAGAAACGTTCATGAGCTTGTGAGGTAGTTTTATTTTATTCTTCAAATTTCAACCAAGCTTTGGAAAACATCATCAAAAAACAAAAGAAAAATTCATGGAAGAATATGTTTTTTCTTTCTTTCTATAGGCCAAAAAGAAAAAAAAACATTTCTTGCCTTTCAATGATTAAACGATCTGCCCTAATTAATTTAAGTTTGGCATTGGGAGTGTGACATGCTCGTAAACTTGCACCATCGACAGATAAAATCGTTTTTTAATTACTTTGCGTAATGTAAGGCTTCAGAGAATCATAGTTGACGTCGATTATGGATATAGTTACATCAACCATCTGCATTATTCATGATTTATTAAAACTAGACAAAAACCTTTACTCTTTGTTCAAATCAATCACGCATTTGAAAATCATCAGAAATGTTTGTTTTTTCATTCAGTTTGTTGCTGAGCAAACTATTTTAACTACTCATGCGCACAACGGGATAAGCTTTACTTCCAAAAAGTGCACGATCGTCTCATCGCCTCAACGAAGGTGATGACATAATCGACCACCGCTTGTGACAATCCCGGCTCATTCCTTTCGGTGGAATGCTTGCGTGTTCCCGCCTGAACACAAACCTAAAAACAACAAACACACAACAACAGAAAGCGCATGAAATCGCTCATTAAAAATTGCCTTTCCCTTTCCCCGTTCCACGGCAGTTAAATAATCGAGCCCCGTTTCGTGTCCACCCCGCTTTAGTTAGCTCTACTTATCGCCGTGGTCGGCCACGCCGTGACGATTTTGGTCCGAACGTGTGAACACACGTGACGTGCGTAACGCCCGCGGTAAACGCCGCCTAGTCGGTCCAGTCCCAGTCCCTCACCGGCACACATATGGGCGTGATTAAAACCAGCTGGTAGGGATCATTGCGTTTCGCGTTTGAAGAAAATTCCAGCGCTTCTCCGGCGACCGTACCGAAAGGGTTTCCTGCATCGATTGCCTAATCATGCAGTTAATTAGTTTAGCGGACGCCATAATCGCCGCGGGTAAACGAAACACACAAAGAAAGATGGCGCAAACGGGGCCATTGGCCAACGGCCATTTCGGTTGCTCGTTCGTGATCTAATTTGATCGCGTTCATCTTCACCATCGCGTGCCGTGGAACCGAACGAGGAGTGCGGGAAATGGGAGTGAAAAGCAAAATGAAAAGCACTCCGCGGTACAGAAACAGAGGCACTTCACTTTCAACCACTTTTCGGGTGCTTTCCATACTTCCCAGTGCTCACTTTTTATCTTTTCCTCCCGTGGTGATTATTTTCTTCCACCAGCACAAGTGCACGCAGAGCACGAAAGCTAATTTTGCATATGCACACTCGGGCTTTTTTCCGGAGCGGGAGGGCAGTTCATTGACCTCCATCTGCCTCTCCTCCAACCGATTCGATACATTCCGTGTGATTTATCTCGCTAATAGACCGATCGCGTGCATTTATTGCAAACGAAGCACGGGAAAACAGGCAACCAAAAATAGCACCATCAAAACAAAAAATAAACACAGATACGGAAGCACGGTTCGAGTTCAATTCGTTTGATTAGGATGATGATTCGCCCACTGCACAGTGGAAACAGGCAAACGAAAACAAAACGAAAATGAAAGCGAACTCAAGTGAGCGAAGAAAATCGCTTAAGATAAACGAGCGGCAGTGAAGGTGGCGAATGAATGGTAAGTGGTGCGCTTTTCGTATTTTTTTTTTTGCATGTGTGTGTTTCTCTTTTTCTCTTTTGCTTAATTTTGGCCGCTAACCCACGCTCCGCAAGTTCGCGGTGAAGGTGTTGCCTTTCCTTGGCGAGCCAGCTAGCAAAGCGTGCGCTCCACTCCGCTGGCCATGAGTGAGTTTATTATAATTGCCACGTTTTATAGCGTCCCGGTCTCTAGCATCTCGCTAATAGCGGTACCGCACGGGAGGCTGTACAACCCTAATTACATGTTTGAAACTGTACAAATCGCCCGACGAGATGCACCTTCAAGTAGAGGACGTTGAGGATTTGAAAAAAAAAAACGCTCATCACCATCACTCTCTACACTCGATTTTAAATGCTTTTTGTGCAGCGAAATCGAGTCTACCGTGACGCTTAACGTGCGGTGCTACCGATAATGTTTCAAAGCATCCTTGCCCGAAACACACATACACAAAATCGCAACATAACTCTCGAACTCCCTGCTCGCTTCCACCCCAAAAACGGTAATGAGGTTTTTCCTTCAATCGCTTCGGTCGTAACAGTATCGCTTCGAGATTAGATTTCCCTCCCTCCTCCCGGTGAACCCTTTTCCAATGCGCGTGGTGTAGGCGGTTCGCAATTAAGTGGCAGAGAACGTAGGCCTCCAGGCACAAAGCACACACCAAAAAAAAAGCTCACACGCACGCCGAGCTTATTATCCAGATTGTTATCCTGCGCTGTTATCGGAACAGCGCTGCAGGCTGGCTCAATGGCCGCACCTGGAAAACGCGAAATCTGTCAACGTTTCATAGGTACACCGAAAGAAAACAACCCCACTTGCTTTTCACATTTCCATACGACGACGGCAAACAAAGAGTCGGCGGGAACATATTTGCCCGTGTTGTTGGAAGGCGGTTTTTCCCGCGGCCATTGAAGGTAGGGGTTTATAGCTCCTTTTGCGTTTCCTTTTTTTTCAAATCGAAGCAACGCACAATCGTTCCTGTTCGTTCCAAGAAGCAACCAAATTTGTCCCAACCCTGCACGAACACGACCGTGCGGGCGAGTTTTGGCCAATAAACGTTTATTATCTTTCACCACCGCCAACACGGCGACAGCGAAAGATCCGGTCCCGCGGCCTGCTGGATGGGAGATTTGATTTTAAAACGATTGTTTGCGTTTGCGGCGGGAAAAAAGGAAACAGGCCCGCCGGCATCACAGCGCCAACCACGTTTTTCGATAAGTGGTTTTCAATTCGGTCGCGATGTGTGTTTTGTTTGCATTGAGTTGAGTTCCTTCGCGAAGTGCAGCAAACGCGGCTTCGATTAGATTGCGCAGGGTTGATTATTAGCCCGATGTTAACAGGAGGCGAGATGAGCTTTAGTTGGGATAAAAAACACGCTTTTCTTTCAAAAAACAAAACCTCCCAACACGGAGATTGAGAGTATGGGATCAACACGAAATAAATGGACGACCTTCGCCACCCAACTTGACTTGTGAACTCTCGCATTTAATCGCAAATCTGCATGAAACATGCAGCTGACCTGTCCGCCCGATTCTCGCCCACTTTGTGGGGTGCGGATTGATTGATAGGAGCGCCCGGGTCGAGGGTTGCAGGAATTTATGTGTGACAGTTCGCAATCGCTGTTCGCCACGATTTGCGCATCCCACAGCCGGAACAAACAACTGGCAGGTAGCGCAGGTGCACGCGTTAATGGACAGTAGAATTTAATTAACACATAAATAAAGCCCCTCGTGCCGGCATGCATGACATCGGGCCCGGGATGGCTTCGAGCTTTAAGACATTATGTGCTGCCCAGCGACGGCAACCTCCAGCTACAACGATGCACTATTAATAAATCTCCCCGGCAATCCACGGCGACCCATGTTACGTTACGGTTGCGAACCGTCATTAAAATGCATCCGCATCCCGGCCTGGCCTGGCCTGGCATGGCATAGCATGACTCTCCAAAGGTCTGCCTCACGTTCGCCCCGTTTTCACACCACCACAACACCTACAATCGGGTTCCGGGAAGCAGGCGATGAAAAACCCACTGCCTTTGTGTACGTTTCGGGCTTGACGTGAAAGTGAAAGTGTTCAGCATCCGATCCGGCGACCGATGGAGTTGCTATGCAAAGCGCGAGAACAAGTGGAGTTTGAAAAGATCGGGTGGCAAAAAAAAACAACACCAGCCGCTAAAGAAAGCGATCTCCTAGGAAGTGGTTCCAAAGCGAGGGATAGCAAAAAAAACAGCGCGCTCGTGTGTGTGTGTGCTTTGGGCGTGGTAGCACCGAATCGAGTTCGAACGGTGTGTTTCGTTAATGAATTGCAAAATGCGAGCCCGCCAGCCCGCTGTGATCGAAGATCGAAATTCGATTGCGCAATCCCGGCACGATGTTTTCCCCTTCCTTTTGAACACACAACCGCACACAGCACCCGTTGGGAGGTTCGATAACACGGTAGCCGTCGGATGGATGGAATGCTGCGGGTGCCTCTCCCGAACGACGAAAAGAAGTAAAAAAAAACACTCACAAACCGGTGCCGATGGTGACACAATCGAGACCGGATTATGTCACATTGCACCTCCACGCCACGCCTTCGCTCCCGGCGTTGGCACGCTGGATCGTGGGTTGGTTCACCTTCGCCTGCTCACCCTTCTTGCGCAAGTGAA
>JXXB01036550.1:0-13448 GCA_000956275.1 Anopheles koliensis | reverse complement strand
AATCTTTGTCTATAGAATAGAAATGAGTGACGTTCCAACTCACACACCTCCTCCACAAGTCTGCTCGTGGGATGTGAAGATCATTATTCAATCATATTCCGAAGGACAATGTCGCCACGGGTAAGGGTAGGTTCCCTGAAGGAACGCTTCGTACCATTTACATCTTTGTGTCGGTGTTCCAAAATGCACATGAGATATTCCGCCCAGGCGTATTTCGTGTTTGCGCCTACAATAAGTTTTACCGACTCAATTTGTGCCGTACGTCCTTGAAATTGTTAATAGCTTCGATTGCTATGAAGAAGCAAAAAACTAAAAATTAAATGGTTTTCAATTTGCCGCAATAGATTGGCCGGAAAATAGATAAGCGCGCCTAAAAAATGGGTTGATTGGGTCGGTACACGTTTTATGTTATCTGGGCAAGGTGATTTTTTATTGTTTTTAGGACAATAAATCGCTTGCTTGAAACGAATCAACAAACCATAAGGAACCAGATTATAGTTTTAGATTTTTTTTTTCTATGATTTTTATTTTATAGTACAAACTTAACAAAGCTCACCTTTTCCAACTGCTCCTCTAATCTGTCCTTTTCGCCAGCACTTTGTGGGTGATTTAACAAAAAACGAGGACGAGGACGAGATTTGATTGCCAGTTGCAGCAGCAGGCCTTGAAGAAAAAGCACGATTACACCAACACACTAAAGCACTGTCAGGATTCTTTTTTTTTTCACCAACCGGCCTCAAACATGAAGCGACTGTAAAATTGTTTCACAACAAACTCACACCAACACCCGCACCAACTGGCCGGTTGCTTCCGACCGGGCGGAAAAAAAACACACCAACACACACCTCTCTCAACCGCACCGCAACACAATCGTAGGGAATGGAAACGTCAAAACAGGTTGACAGGATGAAACGGAAGGAACGCTTCAACAAGCGTTCACACACTCAAGCACACGCACACAAACGCACACTCACACGAACGCGTTTTGCAACACACCGTTACACCGCCGTAACGGGCGTAACGTAGCTTCTTCCCGCGACCATCGCCGCGCCTTTTTCCTTCGCAATCATACAATTTCTGCACCGGGGCGAAATCATTCCCCTCACAATCGGGGCGCCTTTTGCATCACTTTACATCACTATTTTTGATGCACTCTCGCTTACACAAAAAATACACACACAATCACAAATTCACTAACACACTTTGGCAAGGAAAATATAATTTTCATGTAACGACTCTCTTCCTTGTTTACACCGGCACAGACGACGATGGCTTGTTTTGGTTCACTCTCTCACTCACTCGCTCACTCACACAGCTCGTTCCATCATTTCTCGCATCGGAAATGTTCACATTACTTCTGAAATTTCTGTTCGAAAGAAGATGATAGAGCGTTGGTTAAAATTTGAGATGAGCAAAAAAAAATAGTGAATAATTGCACTGGAAATTCACTCGATTTGCAACCGTGGCCTGTTAGGGACGGAGTGAAGCGAGCATAAAATGCAACATTATTCACGGCACACCATCTCGACTTCCCTTCCCCTGCTTGCCGTTCTTCCTCATACAACAAACAGAGCGTATGTATGTGTGGTTGTGTGGATGCGCTTCTATTTCGCTTTGCGGTTAATCTTCTCCGGTTCGCAATTTCCTCCACAGAACGGTACTGTGCTTTTTCGCAACGCTATTGGCGGTATTCTGTTCCCTTTGCCTACTGTATGTTCCACTTTTTGGAGAAGATTTGGGTATTAGAACGGGCCGCTTTTCCCAATGCTATTGAAAAGCTACACCAAACAGCCGCAAAAAAGCGCCTTAAAATGTATACAATTAGATGGACTAGAAACAACGAAATCAACGGTATGCAAAGTAAAATAAAAGGCAACAGAGCATACTTGGATTCTAATACACGGTTGCTTCATTGCCCAGGAATGCCTTTTCGGGTAATAATTATCAATTTCTTCCCCAAACGATACATTTTCCCGCAAACTTCTTCCGTTCAGGCGACTCCAAAAAAAAAAAGCGAGAAACCATTTACTTCAGCTAAAATGTCGCCACATTAATTTCAGATCGCAGATACTATTTCATACTTTAATGCTTCGGTCTTGAAACAGCAACGCCACGGGGAATGGAAAGAAAACCTGAAGCAAAATAGACGCAGCCAATCGGGTTTTTGACACATTCAACCGGATTGCGCAGAAAGCAATGTCACTTTCACCTCTTGCAAACCGAACCTGCCCTGCCTTGCTGGGGCGGCGTGCGAATGATTATTATTTACTTCGCTCCACTTTCGATTCGACATTTCCAGCAGGATGCTGCCGTTAGCATTAGACACTTTTTTTTCTCTCTATGGATGATTTTTTCTTCGTCATCTCTCCCAAATCACGGCCAATTCGATCGTTAGCTTCGAGTGTCGAGTGGTTTTTTGCCTCACACAACCGGGAGGAGCCTTGCTGTGAAGAGCGGCGAGCGAGGGTTTGTAGTTGAAGTTGTTGTTGCGTACCACTGGGGCAAAAAAAAAAAAGATGGAACGGAATTTCGTTTCTTCTAGGCGCAACCAAACCAGCCACCACACCAGGCCTTAAAACAGCGCCGACCACCACGATGACGCCTGTGCGATGCGGAAGAAGCAGACCCGTGGTGAGCCATCATGGGAAGAATGTGTGTGCATACTAGAGGCGGGCGCGCACACACTCGCTCGGTTTGGTTCGCACAAACACAGCGGCAGCTTACGGCGGGGGGAGGGGGGAGGGAGGGAGCCCACTTCACACCACACACATACACGGCGCGACGACGGTACGATACGTTCCTTTTCGCAGGCTAATGAGGTTTCGCTGCCTCCTAATATGTTGTTCACGCTCGAAAAGCCACCGCCGTAGCGCGGAAGAAAAACCCCGCAACGGGTTGGTGGAAAAACAACCCAACGGCTCGGCTCGCTTTCCTGCGAGAGGAAGAAACCCCGAGACGATTCGGTCGTTCATCACAGTGGCCATGTTTATCCTGCTGACGTAGAGCGAGGGTGCTAATTGTTGGCGAATGTGGTGTCCTTTTCGGTTGCAGCTGCAACGACAACGTTTCATTAGCTTCGAGCCAACACTGTGCAGCGGGAGACACGTCCATCCAAAGCCTTAATAAATCACGTCAAACTGGATCGGTTCTCCAGTCAGCCAGCGACTCTTCACCGCACAAATTTCACCCACGGCAGTAGCGACAGCCAGCGTTCAATCATCTCACTGGCGGAGCTGTGCGCAAATTGTGCCATTTGCACGACTCATAGCTCACCGACGACCGTCGTTTCGCGGCACCAAACGTTATCACGTCACCAAAATTTTCTCTACACACACGGAGCCCAACCCCACGAGACGGTGTTGGTGTGTGGAGGAGTCAGAAAACGCTCCAGGGTTCGTGCTTCGATGGGCGATATTCGGATTGGTTTGGTTTGGGACCGTCCGTCCCGTCTGCAGCCGCACGAAACACTTACAGCCGACGCAACGGACACACGATCGACTCCAATCCACACACGCCGACGTTACGAGAAAGAAGCCGCCTGGCGATGATGTCGTCGTCAACAGATCGCTACACGGACATTTTTTCGCTGCCGTTCGAACACCGCAGCAGCAGCGCCACCACCGTCGTCGACGGCTAGCTGTCTCACTCCGGCTGGAATGCTTTCACTCACACTAGCGCCCAGACACGCACGCACACTACCGCAGCGCGAAGAAGGCGATGAAAGGTGGTGGCGATGATTGCCAGCAGCGGCGCTGTGTAGAGTAGAGCCGCTTCAGGAATCCTCTCACACAAAAACCCACACGCACACACCGTTGGATTGCTCGGTGTGAAACGAACGCTCGCTCGGTCTTCGGTGCTGCACCAAACACCACCATCGGCCGCACGCATGTTTTTGGTATGAAAAAAGCTACTTCGTGAACGATTTTCACGCACCAAACATCGTGAGTCGATGCACTGGAACGTTGGACACCCGTGAACACACCCCAAGCGCTGCAAATTACCAGTTGTACGCCTTATTCACCGCAAAATCAGGAGCCACACGTTTCCACGTACTTTGCGAGTCAACAGATTTTCTTGTTACCCACCTGACGAAAGCCAAACGTTCGGGCAGTCCGTGTTTAACAGTCCGTTTCATGCGGAGACGTCATTCTTATACAGCTTATGTGACGTCTGTCATTTTTAGTAGCGGAAAGCATTTTCAGTTTTTTTGTGGTTTTATGAGTTATGATCTTTGATCCGAATACAAATTTCATAATTTTATATTATTTTTCAATCTTCTATGAATATAAAACATTTATTAATAAGGGGTCTGCATGTTGTCCTCCATAACAATACAATAACTTTAATTCAAATTCAATGAAACCTGGGTAAGTTATACTGTTAAATTATGAAACAGAAACACAGATCAATTTAACACTATGTTAGAACAACTAAATTCAACTTCTTCAAAACGCCCAAATACAGAATACACGCATTTAATTCTGAACATTTGGTCATCCATGCGACCTGTTGTGTTCAACGTATTACTCATCTTTGACATAAACCTTCCGCTGAGGTTTGTTTGTTTACAAAATATTGCAAAAGATTTCGACACCCGGTCAAACGGTCCTGGAACGACACTGTTTATATAATAATACTAAATTTTAGTAAACTTCTCTTAACTATCTGCACTCGAAACGATGGCAAACGGTCCACCGACGCGCAACTTGATGCGTATCGTACTCGACAACTTCCTGAAGTCGTTCAGACCGCGCCAGATAAAGGGAGATTTCGTCGGGGAGGATTACTTTGGCAACAAATACTACGAAATTCCCGCCGACCCGTCCATCGGTCGGCGACGTCCGTCCCGATGGTTTGAGCCGACCGCGAAGGAAGCATACGATCAGGAAATAACCGCCGAATGGGAGGCTTGGCTGCGCGGTCGAAGGTAAGCCAAATGACACCCACTAACTGAGGTGAAACTTTCCTTCACGCCTTGTTCTTCACTCGCAGAAAGGAACCACCAACGGAGCAGGAGCTGCTAAAAAATCTGGCCATCATGAAGATGAAAGAACGCAATGCTGCGGAACTGGAGGCGAAGTACAGCAAGCCAAAGGATGCGGCCACGCTTGAACAACAGAAAACCGGCATGGGTTCGTTCCCGCAGTACGACGAGTACGAAATCATGCCTGGCAAGGGAAAGCACGAGAAATAGGCATACTTTCGGAGTATTCAAACGAGGCAACACTAGCGAACTATTCTGTGACATTAGTCCTATATTTCCTTGATCAATACAGGCGAGATACAAAGCGAAAGCTTCCTACCCCGCGCGCAGAGTGTATATACAATTAAATTATAAAATATTAGCAGAGCACGTACGATGGTGCTCGTACTGTTGATGATACTTTAATTCCTTATGTGTTTGTGTGTTGTTTTTTTCTTCTTCGTTTTGTTGAATTATTGCGCGAGACACAACACACCAACCACTCGTCCATTGCTGTGCGACCCGATTCGCTGCACTCAAGATACTGATGACGAAACACAACAATGAGAAAAGAAAGGATGCACGTATCTTAATGTCCCCATAAACCTTCCTGATTGAATGATGCGCTTGGACACGCACAGGTGCACTTTAGAAATAGTCGTTCCTAGAGTAGCTTAGAAATTCTACTGTGTCCAATAGTTTGTGTTTTTGTTTTCTGAGGTGATTCTAGTTTGCTTTGACGTTGCCTTACATCCTATTCCTACTCCAACGCGCCAGCAGGAGCGTTATCCACGAACAAACAAACACACACAAAGAGAAAACGAGTTGGCTCAACTCACACTTTTCTCGCGATTCAAAAGGGATTCAAGTTGAGTGGGGCCGGTAGCTTATTGGTGGATATAGAGGGACGATTGCTGTTGCCCGGCGGTATGACCGCAAGCAACAACAGCAATCTCTCTGGCAAATCGATATACTGTGTGAAGGGAAGCTGGAAAGCAGAATGGCCGTGTGCGGCACACCCGTGTGTAGGTTTGAGAGACTGATTGGTCAAATTGCAGCACGCACACACGCACGTTCTACTCCCAGCCCCACAACTGCCAAAAACTTCCGAAAGTCCCCGGTTGCGGATCGGGGATGTTTCGGCCCGGTTTAGCCAGACAGATCGCCGTGGTCAAAGAGAGCCTGATCGTACGACTCCGCCTTGACCAACCGGCCACCAAAGTAGCGACCGTTCAGTGATTCCCGGGCTTTATCTGCTTCGGTCGCCTGCGAAAACTCGACGAAGATCTTCACGATCACGTCCGTGTTGTCGTCCTCGGCAAAGTTGCCCTCCGATTGGCGCTCCTTGTAGATAATAACCCGGTCCACGGCACCGTACTTGCTACACTCATCTTGAATCTCTTCCTGCAGCGTCTCGTCCACGTCCTCCGGACCGACCATATTGCGCAGTATCACCACCTTGCTCTCGCGCGGCCGCATCAGCCGCTGCATCACCAGGTGCCGCGCGCTCTGCCCCTTGATCGACATCGATTCCTGCTGCTGCAGCGTCTGCGGTTCGCCCTCCTCGAGCAGCTTCTTCTGCAGCTCCTCCTGCTGCTTTTCCTGCGCCTTCTTGTACACGTCCTCGGCCGTGGCGTTGGGTGCGGCGGCAGCTGCAGCTGCTGCAGCGGCCGCTGCCGCAGCAGCTACCGCGGCCGGATTCGCCTGGCTCAATACTGTGGGTAACGGTTTGGCGGCAGCCCCGAGCACGGGGTTCACCAGCAGGGACGGGGCAAGCGAGACGGGCGGTACCAGCAGCCCCGGTTGACTGTTGATGGCGGCTGCGGCCTGCGTTGCCGCGGCCAGCTGGGCCTGCGCCACAAACCCGGCGCTCGCGGCGCCCGTAATCGCCGGATTGAGCGGGAGGCCGGTCAGACCGAGCTTAATCGCGGGGGACGTCGTGGACAGGCCGAGCACCGTGTTCGTGGCCACCGCATCCATGGCTTGAATCTTGGCGGTAGCTGCCGCGGCGGCGACGGCTGCCGCTGTCGGCATGGCGGAATTGGCCGCTGGTCCCATCAGCGCGTTCGGTGGCGTTATCGAACGGCCAACCCTGGGGGAGAAGGAGGGACGAAGAGGAGCAATTAAAAAATAAATACATCGCAGCAGCACGCACGACACTTACCTCAGCAGCTGTCCTCCCAAATCGAACAGATTCATACTGGCGATCGCCTCGATGGCGGACTGGTTCGTCTGGTACTCGATGAACCCGTAGCCCTTGTGCGTGTGGACCGCATTACCCTGCGACATCTTGCACGTCATGATCGGCCCGAACGCCTCGAACACGCTCTTGATGTCCTCCTCCGTCAGGTCCGGGTGGATCGAGGCGATGTAGATGCGGTTGTAGCTCTTCGCCTCCTCCTGGATCTCGTCGATCACCTGCTGCGCCTGCGGCATATTGCTTGGCCGACCGACCTTTATATTGCGCCCACCGAGCATCGCACCGTTCATCTGCTCTAGCGCCAGCTGGGCGCCCTCCGGTATCTCGTACTCGACGAACGCAAACCCTTTGTGCTTCTGCGTGATCGGATCCCAGGACATGTTGATCGATTTGATCGGGCCGAAGGGCAGGAAGGCCGCCCGAATCGTGTCCTCTTTCAGCTCGAACGAAATGCTGCCGACATACACGCTGCAGAGAAACGAGACAGATAAGGAAGCATATTAAAATAATAGAAAATTAAAGCAGAAAAGCAGCGGGAAAATCACTTCTTTCATTTGTTAAGCGATCAGATCTTATCAGCTTGTCATAATTAGCATCAAGTAAGCACGAAAATGGATTCGAAAATCAACGTTTTCCACTGTTCAGAAACGTATCATACTAGGTTCACATCATTTGCGTTGGTTTTGTTTTGGCATCTCGCTACGACGACGAAACGATTTACTTACCGACACATCAGCGCTAGCGCTTGCTGTCGCTGGACCTGCGTACGCTGGCTGGCCAACTGCTGCTGCTGGTGGGCCAGCGTTTGCTTCATCAGCACCATCTTGATGCTCTGCTCCATGGCGTACTTCTTCGCGCGCGATACGAGCTCCTGCTGCTCCGGCGTCAGGCGGGAGAAGGCACCACCGAGCATGCCCGCCAGTGCCGACCGCGTACCCGGCCCGAACGCGACATCACCAATCTGGCGCAGATCGTAAATCGGCTGCGTGATGTACGGTAGAATCTTTGGCTCTGCGAGGAGGATGGAGGGAGAGAACGGACGGCATTAGTACGGCACGCAACAGACAGCTGATCAAACTGACGCGTACCATCGGGTGTAGCAGCGGAGAAGCGGATTCTACACGCGATGATACACGCTAACACGTTTCTTAAACAACAACAGCTATCTCGTATTCATTTTCGAATTTGTTTCTCCCTGCTTTTTGGAGGCTTTTTTCGTCGCCAAGAGTGTAAAAAAAGGAAGGCATGGTATGGAACCGGGCGGGGGGTGTGGAACAGTGTTTAATGAAGTAAAAGAGCTTCCTTCCAGTGTTACTAGTGGTAGGGAAACAATGGAAGTGGCAGAAGGAAGCCTTTGCAAAAAGAATCGCGATCACTCGTGACTTTTTCCGTAACAAAACGTCGCATTTAAAGCGCTGCAGTAAAAAACTTATGGCTGTTTTTACTCACTAAAGCGCACAATAGCAATCAAAGTAGCTAATGCAAATGCTCGTAGATGATGATGTTTATATTATTCTACTAAAATAACTTATCAGTCTGCTGTATAGTTTGATAGAAAATAACGAAAAATTCAATTTCTTCAACACGGTACAAAACCTTCATAACATGAATAGATAATATTACGGTTGTATTTATGCTTTTTTTTTTACACGGGGCACTTTTAAGCATGCTCGTACTAAAAGCTTGTACTAACACGACGTTCACCGTGACAGCTCTACTAACATATTTTTTGTATTTCTCTATCTACTAGATACTACAGGATGAAGGATTATGTTATAATCGATTGTTACAAAAGCATAGCTTAACGAATAATAATGCAATATGTTAATGTTATTATTTTTTGTTGTAAAAATTCAAGAAATACTTTGTTGGAATATCTCATTCGAAGGTGAGGTAAACAGATAAGTCATTTTAGAAGAATTTCATCATCGATTCAACGTTAAAAGTGTCGTTTCCGAGCAGGTTTATACGGTTCAAAATGAGAGTTTAACTTTATTGTAAGGTTCTCTTGCTTGTAAATTAAGCAATTAACATTTCAAAACATAATTCTTTTCATATGCTTTCGAAAACATGTAAAGAAGTTCCAAATCAGATGAATTAGACAAAAATAACGCATCTGACTCGAAAAGCTCATAACCGAAACAACTGGTTTCAGTCATAAAAACGGACGTATATACGTTTCTTGGTGTGAAACTTTATAGTACAATTTCTATCTATTAAGAAAACTTCTTGTTGTGAGTAAAAAACCATCGTACGAAATTGTTCTTCCGTCTAGGATGTAAAAATACTAGAATGTAAAAGTATATGTTGAAATGAAAGAAAACAACAGATGAGAAATCAATTCTAACCTCTTCCATGGATCTGGGGGAGTCAACTTGTGTGAGGATGGATCCCAACAAGTTCACAACTATTTTACACTTTTCTCGCCACGTGTGCTGTGAATCGTACTGTTACTACTGTTACTACACAGTAAGATCAGTCAGACACGTACATACGGTCCCCGATCATCGACCATTGGATGGGAAAGTGTTTGCGCAAAAGGACCAACGAAAGATCTGGTAGTAGTTATGGTGGTTGTGGTGGTGATAGTAGCAGTAGTAGTAGTAGAGGTAGGCAGTAGGCAGTTGTAGTAGTAGTGATGATAGTAGTAGCCAGCCGGACGGGCATGTTTTGGCCTATGTCTTTGCAAAGATTCAAAGTATGGCATGATGACGATGGAACAATAGTAGTAGTAGTAGTAGTAGTGGTAGTAGTAGCGGTAGTAGTAGTAGTACTTTGTGTATCTTTCTTTTGGTGGTACTTTTGCACAGAAAGCGTGATTTTGGCACGCGCAGGGAAGTAGATGAAACAAAACGAGAAATAGAGAAAGATAGAAAGAGAGAAGAGAGAGAAACAAAAACAATACGAGATATATATATAGATCCTGAAAATAAATAAAAAACAAGAAAAAAATAATGTGGATTAATTAGTAGACTGGAGATGATGGCACGGGAGAGGCGGTAAGCATGATCAGCAGTAGAATATGTCTTCAAACGATACACAACACATACGTATATGTTGAGGACGGATTGAACAGTTTGAATAGAATCTAGCTATCAAACTTTACAAAAAGGCTTTGGCCTTTTTTACTTTATCCACATAAAAATCATTTCGAAATTGTTAGCTGATCTTTCCAATAATCTCAGCTGGCCGTTCAGTGTACGTTGGACGTTGCAACGCAAACGATACTTTTTAAAATACTGATCGCCATTATAACAATGCTTTAAAGGGTTAAATATTGTACCGCAAGAGAGGTACTCTTGTCCACACCCTTACAGTGCCATACAAATATTTGATTTTCACGACAACATACAGTACAGGACAAAAAGAACATGGAATGGTAAATGTAGTAAACAAGTCAGATTCCTCGAGATCCATGGTGTCAGTTGCGAAATGACGCACAGTAACAGACTCTTGCGAATGGGGTGAGAGCACAGCGCACGGCAAAAATGGGGGATGATGTCTGTTCCTTCACAGCAGAGCCAGAAACCACTTTTTTCGGTCACACCTCCTTGGACGCCACACACACACACAGGAAGTGTTTTTCGCATGTTTGCTCGTTTCGTTTTAGAAAAAGAGAACGATATATAATTACAGATGAGAGTTAGGAGAGAGAAAAAAGAGAAAAAGAAATAGAGAGAAAGAGAGAGAAAACCAAAACGAAGACAAAAAAAAAGAAAGAAAACAAAAAAACACTGCGCCAGACAGCTTCTTCTCGCAGAAAACACCCCCGTTGGGCTGCCAAGGTGTGGGGGAGATGACGCGCGCGTGATTGATGAATATTGATGCTTTACGCAACCAGGAAGGAATTCCCAATTTTCATTTTCCCCCCTCCATCTCTCTCTTTCTTTTCCACATCGTGACACCGTGGCACCGTCGATGGCTGGGAAAAGGGTGGAAGGCACTACGTCTTAAGTGGTTCAAGGAAAATTATACAACTACGCGTAGTTGGCGCATCCTTGACGGGCGGCCAACTGAGAGCAACACGGCAACGACAATATCGGGGGAGATGAGTTGGTATACAAACTTTCGTCTGGTTTTCTGGCGATCGATCGATCTCACACAGATTCGAACGGTATTCGCTCGCATTTCGCTCCCACGAACAACCGCCCGCCGTTCGCTGAAAGTACGATTTAAAGAAAACACAGACACAAATTGAAGGAAAAGGAAACAGAGAAAGAAAGAGAAAGAGACGAAGAAAGGAAAGAAACCCCAATCGCGTGAAGTGAAAGAAGATCGCCGCCGCCAGGACCTCGCCAGGACGTTTACCCATTGTGATGGTTGGGGGGTTCGTTACGTTAAGCGGTGATGGTGTCTCTCAGTCTCTTTAATCGCACAATGTTGGAAGGATATTTTGTTTACATTCAAGGAGATTAGAATCGATCGTTCAACGCCCAAGAAGTGTCACTTTTGCTCTCGCTTCATCGTAGATCATGATTTTCACTCTTCTCATACACATACACACATTCGTTTTTCCCTTCTGTGCAAATATAGAGATATAGAGTCAAGAGGTTAAGAGGTTAAGAAACCTCACGGAAAGAGAGAAAGAAGAAAAAATAGAGAAAATGAAACACAAAACAATATAATCATTGCTCTACTAGCGCCATCTCTCTGCCGATGATGATCACACAGCAACGCCGAAGACGACGAAGAAGAGAAGCTCGTGTCCTCGTGTGATACACTTCAGTCCGTGCCCGTAACACACGTGAAGGGGTCGTAAGTAGTGAATGCAAAACCACCCATCAACTCGAACAAGATTGTGGTTCGGTCGTAAGTTCGACAACATTGAGGAAAAAAGAGCAAAAGAGAAAAAGGAGAAAAGAAAGATAGGACATTCGTTAGCTGGTGCCTTCAGGCGGAAGGAGAGTGTAGTGTAGATTGGTCATAACAAACAACAAAATCCAGAAACGAATTAGCAAAGCTCAATGGGACGTGTATATTACCCATCCACTCCGTGCTCATCACTTTGAAGTGCTAACATACACTAATCCGTCGTCTTCCAAGAGTTACCGGGACTCCCTCACCGCGATCAGAAGGTAGAAAATAAAGGCTTAAAAGAAAAATACAACTAGAAATTACGCTACCAGGACGTACGCAATCGGTGCTCGTCTTGAGAACAAAAAAAAAAACATCTCCAGAAAATACTCATTCATTGGAGTATCTATTCCATCTCTTCTTCTCGAAAACTTTCACATTATCGAAACATACCCAAAACCCAAAATTATAGTTTATGCTAGGAATAGGTTACCTCCCAAATGCCACACACACACACAATCACACAGCCCGACATGCACCGACTGTTTTTATCCTCGCTCACAAGGAAGGTGCGCGCATGTTTAATTCAAATGCAACTGTTTTGTCTACAAGTTTGCTTGTTTTTTTTTTTTCATTCACAATGAAACACCCTCTCTCTACAAACATATTTTTTATGTGATCTCAAAAGCGGCTGAAAGTACAGAAACAAAAAAAAGAAAGAAAGAAACGAAGAAATCTCATGAATTGGTTTTTGGTTGTGTGCGCATGGTGGGATGGTGAGCAGTTACAGTTACAACTATGAGGATGGATAAATGATGACAGGAGTGGTCGTTGTGGTGGAAGAGTGGAGGAAATTATACAGCGCCTATACTGCAAAAACTACCCAAAGTAGCAGTCGCGTGAAAGGAGGAAAAGCTTTAACTGCAAATTTCATTCCAACGTGGAATACCATTCTATTTATAAAATTTCCTAAACGTACTTTAAATTAAGCATTGCAAATTAGCGTCCGGTAGCGCAGCACATTTAAAGAAGGACTTTGTTGCAACGTTAAAGCGCTCAACAACGAAACAGAAAGAACAATAACAAATAAAATCAGTCTTCAGAACAATAGCAAATTAATTTGCTGTGTATTAATAGCTATCAACAGAAACAGCAGTTCTGAACAAATTCTAATCTCAAAACTCAAACATGTCGACTGAATGCTGCTATCATTTAGATATTTCGAACCAAAAAGGCTACTGAACGTTGGAAAGAAGGAACAAATGCAAGGGACAAGAACGGTGTACAGTCGTGTTTGATAAGAGGATTAGACACAACTGGAATGGATGCACTCAAGATGTTTGGCTCATTGTACTAAGAGTTTGTTTCAATATGGATTGATGAAATTTGCGCACAAAACACTATGTCAATGGATTGATATTTGTATTATACCTATAATTGGAGAGAGAAAGAAAAAACGAGAGAAAAGAGAAAGAGAGAGAGAGAGAGAGA
>JXXB01036546.1:0-12805 GCA_000956275.1 Anopheles koliensis | reverse complement strand
ACAATAATTAAAATATGCTATAATCATGCTTTTTATAGCACAATCTACATGATCTTCTATAGCAAAATTTACAGTTTTTATTTCCAAATGAAATAAATTTATATATTAATTTTGTTCGTGACTTGCTTAAATAAATAATAAATTTTCAAAATACTCGACATTATACGCTTCCCGCTGCTCATCTAGAAAATGTACATCAAAATGACCAAAAACTTTAAGTGAAAATTGAAAATTTCTGTCCGTACAAAATTCACTAAAAATTAAATCCCACTCTATCATGTTAATTCAGGCCGGCCGTTTCAAGCCGTGTCGCTCGCTGCAAAGAAAACGCGCAACCTTGACCATCACCGTCTGCAACCACCGGTGGTCCCGTTTTCTACCTATCGTGAAGTAAAACCCGACGAAAACGAACGCGGATAACCCGAAACGGAAATCCATCAAATAACCAGTCATGAAACACGAAATCAATAAAGCTCTTCAAGCGGGAGGCTCGAGTGTACGAGCCGCTTGTCGCTGGCGTCTGCGGCTGCCGTACCGATGCTGGCCGATGGTACCTTTCACCGGCAGCGCCAGCATCGAGTAGCCTCTCGAGATTCGCACCGAAAGGCGTTCCCGGTGCCGGTTTACGGCTCGATAAGGAGGCTTGCGCCGTGCTGAATTCCATGGCTGTGCTCGATGTACCCGGCTGGTTGTGTGAGTGGGCTCGTGTATTAAAATCCCATAATAAATCAATAAATTGTCGATTTGCAAGGCTTTCCTTGAGCGAGGGATTGCTGTTGGTGGCGCTCGGGCGCTGCTAGCGATGGGAAGCGCAAGAGAAGCAATGGCCCTACCGTGTCGTCGATACCAATCGTACTTGACTTTTGCTTCGGATGCTTCGGATGCAAAGTGTACTTGTTTTCCTCCACCTTGGGGAGTAAAAGAAGAATCTCCTGCTAGGCTACCTTTTTTACGATTTAGTTTCCATTTTGTGTTTTTTTTTCTACTTCTTGTTTATCCTGTTTATTCCACCTTCACGTATTAAGTTAGCTTCTTGCAAGTCGGCGGCCCATATGAGAGGACCCCATAACTATCAGGTGCAGATACTAATACACTTGATCCATGGCGCACCTTTGCGAAGGTACCGGTTCCGAGATGCGCGGATTTCCATTACGATGCTAAACCCATTACACTCAACAACAACGCGGTGAATGGTCGGATCGGTAATGGCATTTTATTACCGCTGCGATGGAGACGCCCGGTGGTTTACGAGAATCGTCAACGAAGAGGGTGGAGGAGGGGGGGTGGGGAGGTACCAGTGCTTCTCGTTAACACCGGGTTGCGTTAGGTTAGAGGCGACGTTCAGAAAAATGGGGTTTTTAAAGCCTACTTCGCAGCAAACAATTGACGTGAGCCAATCAGGAGTCAATTTCCGGGTGTTACAAAAAATGTCAAGGTACAAACTAAATGAGAGTACGGAAAAGGAAAGCAAATTGAAGATGCAGAGCTCTACGCTTTCAACTTACAACGCATTACTTATTGGGGATTTTAAAATCTGCATAGAAGATGGTTCGATATTATTGGAATATTTTGGATTACAACCTATAGCTAATTTTTAAGACAATAAATAATTATATTTTGAATTAACAGTTTATTTACTCTCGATTGTGGTGTGTGGTGTGGTATTTTAAAGGTTTATGGAAATATTTAAATGTTTGCTCTGCAAATATAACAAATGCTAGTTAATCGGATAGAAGAAAAAAAACAGAAATTTCCGTTCAATATATGCAAATGTAAAAAGAAGTATTATCCCTTTTCAAAAGAGATTTTTTTCGATACATTATCGATGTAAAGTTTCACGTTTATTTTCTTACAGAATAAACGGTCTCACTTCGCCTGACAAGCACATCGTTTATTATGGTTTTCCTGCATGTGTGGAAAATATAATCCTGTTTTTGTTCTGTAAGCCGCGATTTCCACCATTGGCGCAGGCGCAGGGGTATTTTATCACACTCTTTTTTTCCGAGTATAAACTGGTCCCATTTTCGATTGATCCGAATTCATTAATCCGATGGCAATCACACCGCACCCGGTTTGGCACGCGTTACCGTTTGCGATGCAATACTGGCGATTTCTGTTGCAACTGATTTTGCCGATACAGGGTTTTGTGCCCGTAGGTGTGTTGGTTGGAGGAAATAAAAATCCCTGCACTTTATTTTTTCGACAAACGGTTCTTGGTAAATGTCGTTAGGAATAAATTGTGTTTGAAACCAGAGTGTGTATGGTTGTACGTTTTTCTGTTTGTTTTTACAGCTCCATTTCACGTCCGCTCCATATCGTTGTGGCAATTGCACGCATTTCACAGCAATCGCTTGTTTATTTGACAAAGTGGGAAAATAGTATGTGGAGAAAAAGAAATCTAAACTGACGTGATAATCGAACATTTGACAGTGACATTGTTTCCAACTCTGTCTTTTTCATTACATATTAAGTCTTTTGCAGGAAAATAGAAACATAGTTAGCAATTCGTTTTAATGCGTAACATTGATGTAATTTTTGTTTTTCTTTACAGAAGTGTGATACAATCACGGCAACGGAATTTTCAAAGGTATGAATAGACAAAAGATAACGAAAATTCTCATGACTGGGAAGAGAATATGTTCTTTTTACTTGAATTTGAAATTTATTTTATTTTCATATTTAAAGAAAAAAAATGAATGACACATGGCCGAGTTTGATTCCATCAAAGTATAACGTCATCATAATTTTTGTTCGGAAAAAATAGATTTGATGTTGACGCTTAGTTTTTATTAACAAGCAATTTTTCGAACAAATATGAAATCGTTCAAAAGATTATTTTCTAATTGGTATTTAATAAAAATCATCGATATGGACATCGATATGGAGTTGTAAAGAAAAAGTAATTAAACCGATTCAAACAACTATTTTTAAAATATTATTTCCTATCGTTTCGCTTTGGAATTTCTCTCTGGTTTTCACATCAAAGTAGACTATTGGTACTTGCTTCCTCATAACACCCGGAAAACGGCATTCCATTCGACAACCCTTAACCTATTTCGGGGGTGGTTTAAAATGATCCAGAACATTGCCTTTGATCACAACATTGTACCATCTGGGACGTCTGCTTTCCCTCAAGCGCGAGCACTTTTGTCATCCGGCTAATGCTTTTCGGAGCACCCACCTCCCCCAGCCGGGAAAACTCATTTTGCATGCGCCGATCGGAACGCGCACGGGTGTATGCGCTACCCAGACGATAAAGAATCACGCAAGAGCCAAACGGTGCCAAACTCCGGACACCATATGGCCCGGGCGAAAGGGCCTATTTACGTCTCGCGCCCGTTAGAGCCGAGTCATTTATTTACAAACAATTTGCACCACTGATGATGGGTAATTAAAAATTACCGGGAGCTGCTGGAGCGAACGGAAGAGCGGTAAGAAAAAAAAAAAGATACACAGACACAACTCCAGATCACTTCGTGTAAAATCGGTAACGATTTTCCCTTCGCGAGGGCCGACTTGCCGCTTACCAGTTGCTGATCATGCCCTGGCTCTCTATTTGTGTGGAAAATGAGCCGTCGTTAAATCTTTCATCGTTTGACGCTGATCTCGTGCGCTCGGTGGGAGAGCTGGGGTGGGGAGGGAAAGAATAATAAAAAACAACCCCA
This sequence comes from Anopheles koliensis, assembly GCA_000956275.1. Lineage (NCBI taxonomy): Eukaryota > Metazoa > Arthropoda > Insecta > Diptera > Culicidae > Anopheles > Anopheles koliensis. The sequence goes on along the minus strand of JXXB01036546.1, from coordinate 9,140 downwards.
AATTTTCTCGACGCTTGCTCGCGGCGCAGTTCACCATTATCTTCTCGGTCGCGGTCGGTCGCGTATAACAATTCCACCCCATTGAGCTTATGATTTACGATGATTATTTTAAAGTCGTGCGTGCCTTCCCGCCCGCTCCGAAATGTGCAAATAAACGTTACGCGCGCCATACGCAACCCGGGTTCGGTGGTCATGTTCTTTAGCCGAGCATAATGGCCACCCCGCCACGCACCCACGGCACGCCGGGCCACCTTGTTTCATGTCTTCTTTCGAGCGGGGTGTGGTGCGTTTTTTTTTATTTAGCAGCTTGGGTTGTCCGAAATCTGGTACGGTTCTGGAACGGCATTCCTGTTTCGAAAAAAAAAAGGCATGCTGTAAGGTGAGGCAGGTATGGCCGGAACACACACGCGGACCACGTGCGGCGCGCTGTTTTGGGAGGAATATTTATTTACAAAATTGTTCACAACGAACACTTTCGTTAGTACGTTTTGATCGTTTTTTTTTTTTAAATCGCTTCCCATTTTTCCCTTTTTATTTCGCTGCTCATGCGCTCTGGCTGGAGTTGTTCTTTTTTATTTCTTTTCCTTAAGAGTTTGTTTTACGCTGGTGCAAGCGTTTGAGTTTTTTTCTGGATTTCCACTGAAGTCATCGCGTTTCTGCGTCCGCGTGGGAAATGGGTTTATTTTTTCTTTGAAGCCAGCAGATACTGGTGGATACAGCATCTGCCGATCGAGCCGGTCGACGTCGGTGCTTTTGTGTGGCTTAATGAGCTCGCACAGTGTTCATAATTAGAGCTGGACGTGTGGACTGGAATGGGATGGTTCCGTGGCGAGCTGATTTGTTTGCTTTTTTTGCTGATAATTAAAATATGATGGCGTTTGACGATTCTTGTGCAAGAAAAACAACGATCCTGGGAAGAAGCGAAATGATAATTGAAACTCAAACAAGAGGATAAACAATTTCTCATGATTTTGATCTAGCAAACATAAACAAAATCAAGGGATTTTGAAATGAAGGACAAATATTACCGAAGATGAAAGAAAAGTACTTTTACTACAGTATGAATAAAATGTAATATTTTTTAAAATTAGTTTATAAAGATTCGTTAGAAAAAAAACTATTGCATTTATAAGAACTAAAAAATTTATCGCATGCTTGAGATGTTCAATCTAGTAGTTTTTGTAAAGATTTTTTACAACACCTATAAGAGTCTGACAATTTATTTTTCGGATTTATTTACAGATATCTCTTCTCATTTCAACTGTTCGCTCTCATCATGAGATTAATGCATGCCAATCTGATAAATTTACTGAACTGATATTTTCCATGCCATTTTTAATTTTTTCCTCTCTGTTTAACGTGCCATATTGAATATTTCAATTGATGAAACTCCATAAGAGCGTTAAAATTTCAACGTTTCAAGCATTTTTATTAATTCATCATTCGGTTTCACGTTTTTTTGGTGTTTTCCATCCAGAAAGGATGGTGTTTTCCATCCAGTTTAAGAATGGATGGAAAACGCTGAAACATGTTAACAAAGGAAATTTGTTCGACTCTGAAGTTTTATGACGTTGGGGAAAGGATAGTTGAGAATGGTTTATTATGAAGTGATCTAAGTATGAAACGATATTTTCTCTTTAACAAAAACTAAGAAAAAAAAGTTTTATGCTTTAAATATTTCTCAAGCAACATGCCAAAGGTAAAGAAATCAAGATTTGGCAGTGATTCGGCAGGGTTTTCTATGTTGTTATCTATGCTTTTAATTTAAATATCACACAATTTGTAGTCTTAGCCATTCTTATTAATGAATAGTAAATGTAGAACAAGCACACTAAACCAAATTAGAACACCTATCGAGTAATAAAAAGAGTGTAATAAAAACATAAACCTTCTTTACCCCCCCGCCTCCCACTTGGCACAAGGAATCCATTTTTGATTATGGTTCTCATTACGGTTGAGTGAAAACGGAACCATTTCCATTTCCCCAGCGTCCCCAGCGGTAAATAACAAATGACCGATACTTATGCCGGCGTACCTGAGCGCGTCACTCAGCCGAAGTGCCCGTTTTCCGCCGCGACCCACTCCCACCCCGAAATCGGCAACAAAACCATAATTTAGGCCAAAATGGTCTCAGTGGGTATGTTTGTATGTGCGTGCATGTGCGTGTGTGCGTGTTTCTTTTCCGGGGCACGGGAGTCCGAACAAACCGTCGACCGAACCGAACCCAGCTGGAGCGGCGAGTGAGGAAGCCGCGCGAGAAAATCGGTGCGCTCGTTTATTATTTATGAAATTGATTTCTATTTTTATCCCCTCCCAACTGTGCTCTTGCCGTGTGGGATCGCTCGAATCGGGACTCTGGTTTAGAGTTTTTCGTCCCGTCTTACCTTACCAGGGGGTCTACTCACCGGAGGAGGGCAATTTTTTATGCTCCCCTGCAAACCGGCTGGATTGGATTTGGCAAAAGTCATCGTCGCGATTTTTGGTTTTACCTTTCTACCACTGCAATCAGCGGGGCTGTCACGTGCAGGGGTTTTGATATAGTTTTGTGCTAAGCAAGCCAAACACTCTGACACGCGTACAAAGGAGAACAAAAATGCGGCTAGTTTTGGAGCAAAAATCACCGTCAACTGTGACCACCGCGGTCGAAAAAAAAACCGCATGAGGTGGTGCCTTAAAACCGAAACATGTTACATTTTCACGTTTTCCTTTCAGCCCTGCCCAGCACCACCGGGTGAATCACGTTCCACGAACCCTGTCGCCTGTCCGCGTGTGTCGTGTTTGTTCAGATGGCGTTTCGGGGCTGTAGTTTAAAAGTCTGTCATTCAAAAGCCGTAAAACGGTTTGATTGCATTTTGTATCGTCGCGGGCGGTCGGACACGGGCACGCTGCTTGTGCGTGTGAAAAGAACAAGGCCGTTTTCGCAAGGAAAAGTGAAGACATGCTTCACCGCTACAAGGGTGTTCATTAGAACGAAAGTTTTTTTTCACCGTGTAACAGTTTATGAAATAAAATATTGTAGTGCGTGTTGCATACATTTTAGGCGAAATAGGATCAGTCCTATTTCGTCGTAATCTAGTCAAAATTTATAAAAATTTTTAAAAATTCAATTTTTTAAAAGTGTGCTATAAGTTTTTCAATTGGTTTGCATACTTAGCTTATTTTTGTGTTGTATTAAAATCTCTGGTCCGCTTATTTAACGAAACGTTTACGGTAATGCGTGTTGTATTTTAGGCGAAATACGATTAATCGTCAACATTTAAACAGATGTTGAAAAACAATCAAATTATTTTAAGTGTGCTATGAGTTTATTAACTGGTTTGTATATTTAGCTTATTTTTGTGTTGTATTAAAATCTTTGGTCCGTTTATTTCATGAAACGGCTATGATAATGTGTGTAGCATATATTTTGGGCAAAATACGACTGATCTTTAAAATTTATACAGATTTAGAAAAAAAAAATCAAATTATTTTAAGTGTGCTATAACTTTATAAACTGGTTTGTATACGTGGCTTATTTTTGTGTTGAATTAAAATCTCTGGTCCGTTTATTTAACGAAACGGTTACAGTAATGCGTGTTGCATACATTTTAGGCGAAATACGCCAGATCTTCAAAATGTATACAGACTTTTAAAAACAATCAAATTATTTAAAGTGAGCTATAAGTTTATCAATTGGTTTGTATGCTTAGCTTATTTTTGTGTTGTATTAAAATCTCTGGTCCATTTATTTAACGAAACGGTTACGTTTTGCAAATTGCATTGCATAACTTGCAGGCGAAATGCTGTAAAATGGTGCTTACAGCACGGAGGAGAACGCTAGCAAAAATAAAGAAAAAACAACTCCCCATGATGCTCGGTTTAAAGCGTTCACAAGGGCAAACCAGCACTCGCTGTAATAACGTGGACGGAAAAGCATGTAAACAATGGTCGGTACTATTGTGTTGTCGATCGTAAAAGTGCACGTAAACGCTGCCGGCCCTCGGACGCAGAGCGTTGCATTCGACGCAATAAGTGCGCACAGTGCTTGCAGCTCACGACTGCACGACGAAATTGCATCCTCTTCGCATTACGTCTTTAGCTACGGCAAGCGCGCTTCGCTGCCGGCTCGATCACTCAAGCAACTGTCCAATAAGCAGCAGCAGCTGAGCGAGAGAGAGAAAGAGAGAGGAAGAGAGAGTGAGGAAGCGAGCGAGCGTGCGAACAGCACCCGTTTCTGGATGGGTTGTTTGCTCGCTGGAGCGAAACCAATTTCATGGAAAGCTGATGATGGTGCCAGTGCGCACAATACCCCAGGCGGGATAATGCACCGAAAAAAGCCACCGGTTTTCCGGGGTGGGTGCGTCATCTAGGGCGCCGGTACTACGCAGCAGCCGGAGCCGGGAAATTGCACCAGTCCTGCTGCCGTCGACTTCCCGGTTCGCGGTTGGTTTTGGCTTAGCGCCGTCAGATGGGGCATTCTTTTGCATTTGGTGGATTTTTTTTTTTTTAGTTTCGCAAAAGAGAAGAAACAGATCTAGACATCAAATTCTAACGTCCGTCCCTCCGGGGCGGGATGTGCAACGCAACCGGAACACAGACTCTTAAGAGCTTCCCGTACTTGATGACAAGCGTACGATGCGAGACAATGAGTTTCATCACTCTACAAGGGATGCTGCTTGAACGACGTTTGACCAATATGTTGAAAAGGGATTTGAATTCAGACTTAAGAATATTGCTTAGTTTAGAGAGAACAAGCACTGGAATGTCCGTAACTTTAAGAAATGCATCTTCGACTTATTTTTGAACTAAAAATACTCTCATTGGGAGCATCCAATCGGATACAGTTTTAGTACATATGCGCATGTTTTTCGTTTTGACAGCCAGAGTAAAAAGTTAACACTTCGCCTTAGTGCTCCGCCTAACCTCCATCCATCGAGTGCATTAGCTCTTCCCTACCTGGATGGACTTTCCACGAAGCCTCAGCCTCATTGGCATTCAAAGTTTTCCCCACGACTCGAACTTTTAGCCAAGCTCGCATCCATAATTCATGCTGCCATTCTTCGGTGCAAAATAGCAACAGCTAGCCATTATTATCCGCTCCTGGGCAACCAACGTTCGGCACTGGCCACGATTTGAGCGTGGTTGTTTCGAGTCCTTCGTTCGGTTCTCGCTTCTTGAACACGCTGTTAAGTTGTCGTCCGTTTAAAACATTCCCAGGTCCAGTGCGCTGCCGTGGCGTGGACGGCGACAGATTGGTTGATGCATTTTTAATGCCCCAACTGGGACGGTGGTTGCATCGGTTGTCCGGTTTCCGAGGATGTGTGAGCAAGCACTCAGACGTTGCACGTAAACAACGGGAGTTTGTTTGATTAAAATGATTTAAAATATTGATACATTATGCTCAGCAGAGGCAACATACGCAGCAATGTTTAATTGAACCAGTCATGTTTGACTGATGACGTTTTCAAAATTAAACAAGGCTAGAGGTTAATGTTTCCAGATTTGTTGTGAGAGATAACATCAAATTTAAATTTGATTTCGGAAAAGTTCGTAACATGCATATTTTACACATTTTACTTCATCATATATACTTCGTTTTGTGTTGATATCCAAGAAATACGTAAGATGTGAAAATGAATATAAATTATGTTATAGCTTTTAATTTTTTAACTTATTTATTGTTCTTGAAAAAAACTATGACTTCCATTATTTTTACACTATCACATGCTAGATTTGTTTTTTTTATATCCAAACAAAGAAAGGATTTAAAATTCGCTTAGAAGCTTTTGTTTTGTTAAGGTTTTCATGGAGTACACATATTTTTGAACAATTTTTAAGAAGGTGTAATATTTTTTCCAAGCTTTTTTAAAGATCCATGTACTTCTATTTTGATTTTTAATATTTTTACTGGAATTATTGGTAACAGTTTTCATCGGCGCTCCAACATATAAAACTCAGGATATGAAAGGTTTTGTTGATTTTTGATAGGTTAGCCATTGTATTTAAAATAAAATTAATTAAATAAATAAAAAACTACTTGTCGTAACATTGATAAATGCTTTTGCCCATTTCTTCAGTTGTTTGTTTTATTCACAGAAAAAATTCAGGTGGTCTAATAGTTGTACTACACAGTGCAAAATGCAGTGTTTGTTTTTCCTATTTCGTGCTCTGTTTTAAAACGCCAACCCACAAGCAACAAGCGGGTCATCAATCGAAATTCACATTAATAATTGGTTCTCCTCCCCAATTCCCGATGCGCACGCCAATACAATGCTAACTCGAATCGATTCCAACCGGTTTTACACCTTCTTCTTACCTAACCTACCGAAACCGAAAGTTGCAAAGCGCCTCTCAAATGCTCATCAATTTGGCGTGAGTTCCCAGACGTCATGATTTATGATTTTCCAACAATGGCTTCCTTCGCTCAGCCGGCACGTGCCGTCCGATTTTCTCGACTCTACTCTCTCCATCGTGAGCGGGCGTGTATCGCATTTTTTAACAGGTTCTTTTTTCCTGCGGCCACGTGGGCCATGCTGGCATAGTTTTGTTTACGGCAGTGGCTGTTGCGTGCTCGACGTTTGGCTTGCCGTGCTGCAAGATTGTGGGTCATGGTTTGGTCCGGTGAGCCACCCACGGAGGAGCGAGCGGACATCAAAAATACTGGAAAACATTTTCCACAGCTGCGGGGGAGGGGCGATGGTGACTGTGGGTGTGGTTGCAAACTGGGTAGTGTGGGCGATATTTTTCTATAAACAGAACATTTTAATAATGCAATATGCATGCGATGCCAACAAAACCGATGGTTCTGCAGGAATTTTTATGTGCCAATGGTGTTCGGGGAAAACATGTGTTCATGTCATGTGTGTGTTTTTTTTGGAGATGGTTTTCCGTTGTAGCACATTTTAATGAGGGACATACATTGTGGTATTTTAAAATTCATCCTTATTGTAGCAAAATTTAGCAACATGAATTGAATTCCAAAAGTATGATTCCATACAAATTCAACGTAAATTGTTAACAAAATTTTCCATTATAATCTAAATTAACAAGAATTGTAAACAATATTTTCCCTTGTAATCCAAATGAATACTACAACAATCTATATGAATTACGTTCCATAGTCGTTCGTCATGTTAACGAGAGTATTTCAAACTTATATCATCTTTTGAGGCCTCGTCAAAAATCACTGTAAAATAGACCAAATAGGATTTTTTTAGCACAGCTTACAGTGTTATGTAGTAAAAATTATTATGAGCAAATTATTACCCGAAAATATAATCCAATACCAATACCAATACCAATAATTTGTGAATAAATCGGTAAAAGATGAAAAAACATTTTGATTCAACATCCAAGAGTACAGAAAAAGGTATTCTTGGATGATTATTAAATTTAATGATATGCTTTATTTAACTTTACTGACTTTAAAAAAAGATAAAAAAGGTTTAATATAGTTTTAATATAACAAAATAGGTTTAATCTATCATTTAAAAAAAAGAAAGAGTTGGTAAGCCCAACAAGTAATAGAATGTGTAAAATGACGACAAAAAACAAAAAATGTACTCTTAAAGGGCTATTCGATAATGAATTCTATATTTCTAGCAAAATCAAGTCTGAATAATGTGTCATTAGTTTTAAATGGTAAAATTTAGCATTTTTCTTCAGATAATGTACTCCTTCAAGTATCCAATATGTTCTACACCTTCGCTCGATGCATCCAGCTTCCAGATTTCGGTACATGCAAAAATAATAATCTTGCTGGTATTTATCTTTTCGAGACACATTAAAATTGAAACCCCTTTATTTATTGGTGTGACATGACACCTAACACAGGAAGCCACAGCGAACGAGCAGCGCCAGCTTCTCCGCACCGCCCACGTTCCGCCCCACGGCAACAGGTTTCCCCGGATCCGGTTTCGCTGCCAAACGAAGAAGGTATTTATTTATTCATCGCATTGTTTGCCGGTTTTGTCGCGACTGGCGACTGGATTCTTCCCTGTTTGTCGATAAAATATCATCCGTGTGGTTCCGTGTCGTGCGGTTCAGCTTCCGGGTTTGGGGGTTGTCGGGGATTGGGGATGGGTGTTAAATAAAAGTTAGTTTCCGCGGAAATGTCGTCCTACGCAGCGGAACAGTGTGTGTTTGCACAGTGGCACCGAAGCGATTTGTTTCACCGCCAGCACAGGACGAAGGGGAACCAAATTTGCATACAAGAGCACACACAAAATGGACAGTCGTTTAGTTTATGGGTGATTGCGGACCGTCTTCTGCCTGATCGTGTTTTCTTTATCGCGGTTGCATTGTTTCATGTAGCAGATTGTGAATCATTTCGACCGGCTGGACCATAAATTGCTACCAAGGTTGTTCTTTTTTTACGAGTGCCGCTCCCCGCAAAATGTGAACACACAAATGCTGCAGTTTAAAAAACCCAACCCAAAAAAAACCGAGCGTTCCGGAGCGGTTCTATTCCCTTTTCGCACACTCTAGCCTCAACGGGGTGCTCGCCCGAAGGAAACTAGCTCGCATTTGCCGTCGTCCTTGTCGGGCAGGAGCTTTATATTATGTTCCGGCTTCCGCTTTCCGGGTGAAACAATTGCGTGGCAAATATCCGTCCCGGAGAGCTTGAGCGCGACGAATGAGATCTAGCCAGGGTCAGGGTCAACCGGGGCGCGTTTGAAGCCAAACTTCTGAAGCAGAAATGAGCGTTAGTGTGGCCGACGAAAAGACGACCGGACACAAGCGAAAGGACCGGACTGTTATCAAACCACCGGACCCACCCCTAGCCCGCAGCTATCCTGCCCTTTTCAACGTCCCACTTTACGACCCACGCCGGTGTGCGCGATAACTTTGTTTCCCAGCGCTTTCCCATTCCAGCCGAACCGAAGCGTTTGAAGGGACGGTAGGAAAGAAGTAAAAAAAAAACAAACACTCACACAATGTCCAACTCGTCGTCGTCGTCACCGGCCTCGACTATGTGCAAATAGTCGTAATGCTTCGAATTACCGTGCACGTCCTTTCGCAGGCAATTTCGTTGCGCGAGGTGCGACCTTTGGGATTGGGTGGAAGCAAAAAAAAAGGTGTGCAATAAACGTCACCGCTTGCTTTGTTGCCCTCAGTGTGCTGTGTTTTCGTTTTTTTCTGTGATTCCCGGGGACGAAATG
>JXXB01036532.1:0-15663 GCA_000956275.1 Anopheles koliensis | reverse complement strand
AGAACAAAGTCAGAAGCAATTGAAACATACCAAGTGCGTCCAAAAAATAATCTTGTTTCACCCAGGAGAAATCATAAAAAGATTTCGATGATGAAGGGTTGTAAAAGATCAGTACGAAAAAAGAAGTTATTAGAAGTCCGGTGACGCGTCCTTTATGTGTACTATACTACAAAAATAAACTACAAAGGGCGCTTTAAATATTTCAAAACCACGTTTACACAATATAAATACTTCTAGTGAAACAAAACAACCCTTTCACACCCTTGAACGCTCCTCAGCGCCATTCTTCGCTCATTTTTTTTTACCAATCGTGCTTTATTTCCGAACTGGTAGCCGCAAAACATTTCCTCACACGCTTCGCAGTCGTTTCGTACGGTGACTAACCACCGCGGCCACCGGTACACAAACGGATAATCCGGCCGAAGAAGGTCGGCTGAATCGTTCATTTATGTTGCTGTTGTTTTCATCAAATGTGCCAAACCCTGCAACGAAAAGCACACTGAAACTGAAACCGGCATTACAACATTCTTACCACTTGCAGCAAATGCGTTCGGGTGCGTTGGTTGCAGGTGTGGAAGGGGATACCGAGACGCAGGCAGTGGAGAAGTTTTGTCACCAGTCCCGATCGGAAGGCGGGTGGTTGTAAAACATTGTCACAACACTTGCGACAAGCGGCTCCTAACCATTTATTCCGGCTAGGTACAGGCAAGATACATCTCCCGCAGAGGTTTGTTATGCGATTCTGTCGCACAAGTCGTACAGGTTGCAGGTTACGGGCAGGAAACGAAATGGGAAGAATTTTCGGGTGAAGATTTTATTGTACCGAAGCGATGCCCGGCTGGTTGAGGTACCTGTCTTGTTTTGCGTTAGCGCTCGATGGACGATTCGCACCGCACAACAGGTTGCCGTCTAAGCAATCTCCAGTTCCCTGTGTTGATTCTGACGAATTTGTTTCGCCAAGGGACAACAACGGTGCCGGTCCCAGCCTTTCAGGTGCTATCGTAAATCTGTCAACACTGTTTCGGAGTGTTTTGTGCATTTTATAGCACTTTAAAAAGATTGTATTAAGGGACCAGGTCTAACATTCTGCATGAGAAATTCATGCATCGATAGCAGTTTTTTTTTCTCGATTTTACAGAAGCTTGAAGATGTATTTGATTCCAAAAGAAAAGAAACCGGTGTGTTGAAAATGATCATAAAAATCCTACATTTTGTTTCGAGATAATTAAGCTTTTATTCGAAACGAATGTCTAACGATCTTATGCTCATGTCAATCGGGCCGTTTTGAGCGATGACCCAGTGAGCCATCCAATTAACTCATCACCCTTTAACAATAACGGCAAAGTAAATACACACACATAAACAGGGGAACAAAAAACAAACCACGAATGGGGCGGATTTATTTTTACGATCCCACCGTTAAACATAGAAAATTACAACCTGACGTGCCCGTTGCAGCCCGTTTGGCGTGCGGAATTTGAGCTGCGGCACGGAGACTGCTCAACCGCTGGAGTGGGTGGAGAGCGAAATGCAAAATTTGTCGCTAATTTCCCTTTCCCGAAACCTGATTGATGACGGCGCCCGGCCGCTGCACACGCTGAGCCGCGAAGGGTTAAGTGGGCATTTTATCAACAACGCGAAGGCTCATTTTCCGTGTGGGCACTGGATGCGCCTTACCGTTGGGGAGGTATTTAGGTTTATGATCACTTCACCGCTAGTCATCCGACGCGTACGGCGGCCCGATCGATCCCGGCGACCCAAAAAGGGCGCAGAGCCGAAGACGCGAACACGATCGTTGGGCCGTTGTTTGAAGAAAGTTTTACGGCCGCCGCGTATAGCATCATCGCCACCGGAAGAAAACGGCGCGACGGCAGGATGGCGAAAATCCTGTACCGAATGCACACGCTCGTCACCGGACCGGGATGATGTACGGGGATGGTGATGATGTTGTCGATGCTGTTGCTGCTGCCCCCAAAACGCTCGTCTAAGCTCCGGACGGCGTGTTTGACGATTGTCATAAATTTGCTCATGCATCGTGCCGGTGCGGGCCCGAACGCTGGAACCCCGTTTGAAGGGCCAAAGGGTGCAGTAAAAAAAAATAATAAAAAGGAAAACAGAAACCCATCAACGCCGATCGCCGACGCTAACCGAAAACCAAACATTGGCCATCGATGGCAAACAACACACGGCACCGGACGGCTTTCTCCGCAGCGGCTATCTATTCGCAAAGTGGCCCTTTACAAGTGGCATAAATCATGGCTGCATCGAACCGATGCCCTGGTATGACGGAAATTGTACAAACAGATTACTCTGTCAAGACGTCTTTATTTCGAGATGTATTAGCGTTTGGTTGGGAATAAATACACACACACTCCCGCATAACATTCGAATGCTTTAGGCGATAGTTTAAGCAAACCGCACTCGATAACAAACTTGCGGAAACGGATCACTTGGGTTAGGCTGAGTTATATTTTGATTTCTCGCACATTCGCACACCACCCAAACACAGCCCTCATCGCCCCTCACTTCTCTCGGTGATTGATGGCCGTTTGGTGGGCGATTGATCCGGAAAATCCCGAAACCCCCAAACCACAAACCATGGGAATGTCAAGTTCAACTCAACTCCAGCCCGCCAAGATAAATTGAGCAATAATTGATGCACAGCAAACTGTGCGCCCCAGCCACTGACCGCCGCCACCGCCGCGGAGTAGGTCACGATGAAGATTGATTAAGTAAATATCCTACTTTATCGGGCAAGATCAGCGTTTCCAACCCGGTAGAGGGTTTTTGATTGATTTTCAATACCGCACAAACGATGGAAACGATCGACGCGATGGTGACGGACGGTGGGGTTTCGAGCATCGATGTTTGCGTTTCTTTCAGCATTTTGAAGCCCCATCGTGAGCAATAAATCTCAGCCGCAGTGGACTGGCAAAGAAATGTTTGTTGTCCGTTGTAGGAGGCATTAGGAAAAATGCTCATAGAAAATAGCAATTTGAGATGCTGATTCTGATTTTATGTTTAAGTAATTATTGGCTTTTTTCCCTACGCGATGAGCCCGGATGTGGAAAACTTACTGATTGAATTATTTATGTGAGTTATTATTGTGATGTCCACTTGTCTATTCCTATTTTAGTTTTGGTTTTGAGTTTAACAGTATGCAGGTTGACTACTGATTGTACTTTTTTCCTTTCGGAACCTATACCCTTGAACTTGCGGAAGATCACCTAAATTGTAAAATTCAGATTATTTACCTTCGCATTTTGTTATATTTGACAAAAATAAAACCATTACTAATTTAGCATTCAGTTATTTAAATTTGAAGATTGTTTGTTTAGAGTAATTATTTATTGAAATATATCGCCAACGCCAACAATATATGAATACGCTATCGTAGAATAATTTTGGATGATTTTGTTTTTTTTAAACAATTTTTTAACCTTTCTGCGCCGCAGCTTTGGTTGATGCGGAAATAGGAATAAACCTGACAAGCCATCAACCGACTGACCGACTGAACGGCTGAGCGGTAGGTACGTACGTATGCCAAAAAAGATTTAATGAGAAAGCATGTGCATTATTTTTCCTCCTCTGACTCTAATTGCTTACGTACGTCCGTGCGTCTGTTCATCTGCTCGCGCGCTTGGAGATAAAACAACACACAAAAAAAACGACGTAGTTGATCAATGCCGACGTCTGCCTGCGGTGGTGAAATTGGCGAATGCGAAAACGTACCTTTAATCGGCCTTAATTGTGTTAATTTCTCCTAATCCGATTTGAAAACTCCACTGATGAACAAACACGAAGCCAGCGTGGGTAAGAAGCTCGTGCGATAAAGCACTTAACGGAAATGAGTGGAGAAAAACAAAACGCTCCCAGGAGCAGTTTGGCTATTTTATTGCGTTTCGTGTACGGGCGTCCGCGCTAGCAGCGAATGTTAAAACACGCAGGACCCAAACACAAAAGCCAAAACCATCAAACGCAAGAGAGGAGAAAAAAAAAACTATGTCAAACGAGCCACCGCACGGCCAGGAAACCGACGGACACTCCAGTTGCCGTTATGTTGCATGGTCCTGCACGATTACAAAGGAATGTACGATCGGGTGGTGTGGAGACCGCTGGGTGGAAGTAGCCGGTCGCGCAGAGCAGGGGTTTGGGCATATCGGAGGACACCCCGGGGCGGTTCTTTCTGTCGGATAATGAGACCGACATCGATACGCGAATCATCCACGACACACATTCTCGACCACACGCTCGCCGGGCTGATCTGATTAGAGTGAAATTTGATTTATTTAGCAGTCGTTCGCGCGATCAAACGCGAACCCTTGAAAGCCTTTTTTGATTTGACAATGTTGCTGCCAAGTATTTAATCGGTGATTGTAGGTGGAGCTGGGGGTGGGTCGTGTTGCGGAACGATCTGCAAGTTCGTGGCGGCTCCATTTAACCAATGGTCTCGTGATGATAGAATCACCTTCCTGAAACCACGATCAATCGTTCGATTGACGGGTTTTATTTCCTTCTTCTTTGCCCTGCCTATTCTCTCTCTTTCTTTCGCTGATCCGAGAATACAATCCTAGCAGCGAGATGATTAAAGCTAAGATTAATTATCGTCGAACAAATCGAAACCTTCGGCGGTAGCCCTTCGAGAACGGTTCCTTCATTCCGCACACTTAATTACGCTTAATGGGCCGCTTTTGGGAGGCAAAAATATTGAAGGCCTTTTTTCGTCCATGCCCGACCGTGCCGAGAATCCTCGAGGACCCGGAACCCAGCCCTTTCCGTGTTGGTTGTCGCACGCAACGCACGGCGGCCGGTAATTGAGCAACATTTCGTTGCCCCGGGCTGTGGGTCAATTGGGTTTTCGGGGATCAGGTTTCGGCAGGGAGATTGCCGTTTTGCGATTCGATGTTAAGAATATTGCTCTCTTCGGCTCGTATTTTTTTCATACTCCGTACAACGCCATCATCTTTTATACATCTTTTTGCAAATGGTGCCGCTTTGAAGATTGCGATGTGTTTTTTCGTCAGGAAATAATATTAATAATTTATTGTTTTATGTTAACGTGCAGAAAATTTCTCGAAAAACTTCAACCACAGAAATTATTTTCCGATCGTTTCGAAAGTGTCGTATCTTTCTCAACCCCCAGCAGACTCATAGATCATAGCAACGATTCCCGTTACAACAACAATGTCAACAATGTGTTAGCATCGGAAACGGGTCAATTAGCTGCTTAATAGTGCCTTATAATTCCAGCTGTTGCGATGCGTTGGAGAAAGTGGAGGTAGCGAGTTCGATTTGATTAGCTAGTTTGTTGTAACCAGTTCAATTTCCATCATCTTCGTACGGTGCAACGGTATGATTTTTCCAGCATTTTTATCAACCGGTCATGGTAATCGTCTCCGTTTTCCTACAATCAATCTATCTGGCCATAAACCAATAAAACTATGATTTCACTTTCCAGCTCGAGCGACCATTATTAACTAGTTGTAGTACGAGGAAGTGCGGCTTTTGGGAGCGAAGAATGAGTGATTGGTGATACTTTTACTGCAAAAAATCATCGAAGAATGCGTCCTAGCGAAACCTACCATAATGTAGCCAAAACATCGTATGGCACCTTGGTTGCTAGGAGAATCTCTTTTTACTTGATGATGACAATAAATTTTAATCAGAGTGGATTCTTCAAAACAAGATAACGCTAACGATTCCAACTCGTCTGCTAGTTGGTGTCTTTAGGTGAAACTGAAATGAAATAGCTCGATTTTGAAACTTTGACAACTGATTGAGACAAAACGTTGTCGACCTAAATAATTTTTACATTTCGAATGAAGACCCGGAACCCTAGGATTGAGAGTGATTATCAAACGGGTTTGAAAACCTTAACATATTAAGATTTATAGAGAAATATTAAAAACTTTTTTGAAAAATGGAATTAATAAAAAACAATCTTCATAGATGTACCTTTTAATTTTTAAAACCATCTTTTTCTTTTTTGTACATTCTAAAATTTCTTTCTCGTGTAGATTATCCATCAACATATCTCACACTTATGATTGAAAATTAATAGAAAAATATCGACTTTATATAGGCATCAATCAGGCCGATACTATTCCTATGTCTTTATTGGGAAAATGTATCTTGCAGCTTGTTTGGCATAGAACAAATGTTTTTTTCGCAATACAATAAGAATTTATAGCAACGATTAGCGATACTGTACTTTTCTGCATTTTTAGGAGGTTATAAAATTTTTCAAGACTTTTAACTTATTTTTATATGTTGTTTCCTCACTTTTATTTTATTTATTACATTTGTCGTAAAATGGTATTTGAGACATATAATAATCTGCAATTCATCCCGTAATAGTAAACATGCTCAACGCCCGTCCATATCATCCCCAAAAAAAAGCACCTTTTTATTAACGTGCCGCTAAATCATGTGTCGCCATAATCGACCGTAAGAAAAAAAAGCATCACCCATGCGAAATTCCACGCATTTGCATCCCCTCGAGTACATCGCCCCTCACGGTGCCATCCAAACCCGCGCACCGTTCACCCGGCCATGAGTCAAGTTCATGGACCACGGGCTATGCAAATGCTTACAATACCACCGTGCATACCGCCATGAGACCGCAGCGGCCGTAGCTGACATTAATCATTCCGTAAAACGCGTGAACTGACCTACTGATGAAGCGAAGCCGAACCAAAGACCCACGTACGAGGCGAACGACTTGGAACGTGCGATTTCGAAGCGACGAACCTGCCGCTACCGAAGCACCGGCTGGCAGGACGGAGACGAAGGAAGAAAAATAAAAGAAACACAATCGAGCGAGACCACCGACAGGACCGAGGATGGGGACGTGGGACTGGGTGCAGCACAAGAGGGGTAGGGTGAGCATAAATGATAAATCGATCATCTGGACGCTCATGAATACACACACACACACACCCCATCTCGCCCGATCGACCGAGATCAATAGGATCAACCGGACACAATGTGTCGTTCTGTGTCGGATCGCTCTGTCTGCGGACGTGGCCAACCAGTGCAGCAGGTTCCACTTCCAGATCACTTGCCGCGTATAACCTGTTGCGGTCGGGTCAGTAGGAATGTTTTTTCTTCTTCCTCTTTTCTCATCCGAACCCCCAGAATGGGAATGGGATTACAAACCCACCCTTGCCTTTGCTGAAGCGGTGTGTAACACATTACGCTACATGGCAAAGGGGATGTAGCGGTGTTGGGGACGAATGAGTAAACAAAAATAAAACTGGTAGCTGCCTTAAAAAGAGTGCTCTAATAAATTTGATTTATGCTAGAATATAGGGACACAAATCTTCGGTCGGTGTATGATGCTGAACGTGGGTCCCCTTTGGATGGTTTATGGGGCAAAGTAGAACAGTGGAAATGATGTAAAAAATACGAAAGAAAAATGCTTCCTGCTTACGGGTGCAATGTGAGAACGTTCCCAACGTTCCGGAGTGCTATCATAATCTAAATTACTGAGGGGAAATTCAAACACTGACTGCGTAAGAAGCGTGATGAAAAATATGGGATAAATTTTGCTAACTTATTAATATACAAAACAGGGCTCAAACATTAAAACAAAATTTGAAACCACTTATTGTTATTGGTTTTCAAATAAAATAAAAAGGAGTTTGTCATTTCATGCGAAAAGTAATTTTAATAATATTTTTTTTCTTATTTCAGCGTTTATATTCGTTATCAGCGTTTTCAGCTCATTTTTCTAATAATCTTCTTGATATTCTAGCTACGATACAAACTACAACAATTTTGTTGAAAAACATCAAACATAAATGCATTTCCCAAAAACGAGTTTGCTTTCAATGACAAGAGATCACATCATTTACAAACATTAGTGCTGGAATTAGATCTAAGTAGCACTTGAATGTCATTCAACACACAAAGACAGAAAAACATTTTAAATCGATCAATTCGTTGACCACACACACCAGCCACGAGGCTAATTGTTAGCCCAGTTAAACACAGTCATTCTGCGGTGCGCTCCACATTCTATTCAGTGCCATTTTTCAAACCATCATCCCGTGAGTCAGGGTTGCCATTTTACCACTCGGCCAAATCAATTGACGCCAAGACCTAGACCATCGATCCGTTGCGGAATGGATCCATCCAACCGTTCCTAACTGTACCGATGCAAACGCGTTCGTTTTAAAGATGGGCCCCGGATGGCATTCAGACACAATCCGAACGGCCGTGATCGTGAAGGTGAGTCAATTTGTTTGTGACTTTGCTCGACTTTTTCGGTGAATGGCAGCGCGCAATGTCTGCACTCCAAACCGCGCGGGCGCGGGCTCACGGTTCGCCTTGCTCCACGTCCATCGCAGATTCTCAGCGGATCGATTAAAAGTTCAACTCGCAAACCGTCACGGTAGAAAATGCCACGGTGTTGCTTTCTTTCACCGTTCAATTCCAATGCAAAATTCTCCCGCGATCATCTCCCACCATCGGTTCATCGGCTCAACCACCACGGTTCGTTGTTTCACAAATTAGCGCACCGAGCTACGCCGGCCCCAATTTATGACCACCCTCGATCGGGTCGGGTCGTTCAAGTGCGCGCCGCAATTATCGAAACGATGCCGGGTGCGATGATGCATCCAACGTGTGTGTGTGTGTGTAAGCAGACGCTGCAGCCAAACCCTGACCGAGCACAACAAGACAACAGGGATGCCATTGGAAAATGGAGGAAAATCTTCACAGCTCGCTACAGCGAAAGAGCAGTTGGCAGCGATGAATTGGCTGTGAGGGTGGTAAATCTTTGCCGTCGGACTTTGATCAAGAGCAACGGCAAAAAAAATACACAACCTCTATATCTCGTAGTTTAAATATTGAATTTAAAATACTAAGCATAATTTTCGTATGTAACTATTAATATTGAAGTAATAGTCGGTAGAATTAAAAATATTTGCTTTTAATTGTTCAATTTAAAAAAACTATTTTTTGTTTAATGAATTGACCTACGATGAATTTCAATGTTTAAATGAATTAGAAGGACAAATACTGCTAAAGTGTTATTACCTATTCGTATCTAAAAATATCAAAATAAAATAAAAAAAACTAGAATCATTAACATTCGAAAAAATAGTTGATAGATGTTTATTATTATTTTTATTAGTTTATTTTTTTATGAAACCATTTCAGCCATTTTTATCTAATAAACAATATATAATAATAAAAGTAACATTGTTGATGCTAATCGTGATTTAAATAAAACTTAAAATGTGTTATTTAATTGGATACTACTACTTGTAACTTATTTATCAATTGAAGTTATGTTGTTGTTTTTCCTTTTTTTATTCAAAATTGAAAATCTGTTTCGTTATATTTTGTCTCAACGAATTCTTTGGCTGTCATCGTTGTTCTTTAAGGCACACTAATGTTCTACAGTTTCCGTATTTACGGCTTAAGTATCTTACACCATGGCATTTACCATGTGAACTGAAGAAGGAACGTCTAAAAATACGATAGTGTTACCCTACTACGACGCGGCGAATCGGCATGCTGGCGAAGGAAAACCACACGAAACCATCCCGTGCCATGCTGGCATCCGAAGAAAGCGGCGGTAGAGGAGAGAAAATGGGTGAGCGTGTGGGGCAGGAAAATTACATCGAAACGATGTGATGTAGGTCAAATTCACTTGAGCAATTGGACGATGCGGCGGGCAATAAATGGTGCTGCCGGTGCTCGAAAAACACCACCGCGAGTGAAGCGCCAGCCAGCCAGCGTCGTCTACCGGGTGGGTTTACTACCCTCCGTCGTGCCCTCCGCTCGTTTGCGGCACAAGAAAGGCAACCCTTCCGGCATCCCCAACAATGGCATGCTTTTCGCGCGAGTCGATGCTGCTCTGCCGACCGTCGAAGGAGCCGTTGCATCCTTCGATCGATTGTTTCCCACTCTCACTCATTTGCTGCGATGTTTTCTGCTCCCGCTCCTCGCTTCAATCGCTTACCCCGGTTCCGACAGATTGGAGCTCAGTTTGTTACCTCCAGCAGCGTCCTCCGCACGACCCCCGAGCGCCAGCAACTAGCGAACACTCGCGAGCATGTTTTATTGTTGTTATTTGCGCTTGACTAATATGTGGCTATGGCAACGGTTGGGTACGAGCGTGGAAGGGGGACGCGAGTGAGATCAACAGCAGCAAGGGGGCACTCTCGCGAAAAGATCGGCCAGACTCACACGAACCGCACCGGCGCAACACTGAGTGCAGGTTGAAAACTTTCTCTTTATGATTTAATTGCTTTTATGGTCATGTGCAGTTGGCTGCGGCCGCTAACATTGTCACATCATGTTGAATCCTCCTGTAACTCTTTTCCCGCTGCAACCCGTTGCATTCTGCGCCCAACTGCACCACAACATAATGGTTGAGGCTGAGCGTTAACGCTGAATCGAATCGCAACCGCACGACGACTGCATATGTGTTGCACATGGTGGCAAAAGGTTGACGAATGTCGCACCCCGATTTGACGCCGGTTGTCTCTGGTTGCGTTCTGGGTTAGTTGGGAAAAGTGTCAAATAAAGGACCCCCATGAAACTGGCACACCGGGCTTGTCAGGTGAGCACAAGCGGTAGTTTGTGTGTGATTTATAACTTTTTTTTTCTAGTTTTCCGAAACAACTTGGTGACAATGTTACTGTTTGTTTTCAAAGAGGATACAATGAAGAACGCTAATGTACAGTACGTAATTATAATGTGGTTTTAAAAGTTTATTTTGTGGTTTTAAAAATAGAATAGATATTATTTCTCTTACTCATTTCGTCATTTTTAGCTATTACATTCATTTAAAACGATAACTCTTAAAATATATAAACCAATGATTAAATTTTTGATTAATTGCAATAAAGATAGTCAATGAGAATAATGATTATTATACGTATGTGTTCTCAATGAAAATGCTTTTTTGAATGTTTCTTTCTACTGTTTCTGTTAAACAAAGAAAACAATCTTAATACTTAGAAAGCAATATAACCTTGACGTTGGATATCATTTCAGTTTACATTATTATTATCAGTTTTCATATTATTCCTTGATTTTACATTTTTCTATGAAATAAAAATTATAAATAAATATTATAATATTGTGTCACTCCCGCTAAGGCATATGCGATTGCAGAGCTAACAACCATACAGTATTTTATTGCCATTCAATCTAATCTTATTTCCACTAAGTCCAGATAGACTGCAACAGCCGATATAACGATGAACGTCCCGTCGTTCGAATAAAAATCAGCTATCGAAAAATGTTAATTGAATTCGATCCGTCAACGGCAATGATGTGCTTACCCAAAACACTACCCAATCCCACCGTCACCATCACCGTACAAATCCGCTCCGCCGTACAGATTGCATCGTTTATGATTATAGCACCCGGGTCTCGGCAACTCCCAGCGAAATCATCTCGCATTTACGCGCCACTCCTTCATCATCGTACCGACGCACCGCCAAACGCATTACACCTTCGGGCATTACACACGCGGTACAGGGCTTCACTTTTCTGCTGCGGACAGGCCAGCTCGGGCAGCTTGGACTAACCTTCCGCATGGTTTACAGCGACGGCTCCTCTCCGAGCCGACCGATGATGACTTTCTCCTATCGAATACGGCTTACCGCTCGTGAGCCACCGATCGTAACATTCCAACCAACCACCAGACAGACGATTCGACGGCGGTGACGACTACGACGACAACAACGAGGACGGGGAAGATGCTACGCGTTGCATTTCTGCACACCGCTGAGCGCTCTTCACCTTAACATTGCCACAGGAATGAAAAACCTTCGCCTTCGGTATCTTTGTTTACAATCTTTATGGGTCTCTGGATGCGTACGGTGTTGTATTTAGTTTTACGATCGTTATGCAAATTACCAATGGGGGCTTTAGTGCTATTTATATCTTTCGTATTAAGTTGGTAAAATTATTTTATTATGAGTCATTGTTTGGTTTTAACAAAAAAGTAAAAAAAATGTCAAAAATTAATACTGTTCTTAAATCTCTAAAAAGTGTCACATTGAAAAAATCTTTCAAAATAAAACAAGTTGATGCACTTTACGAACTCATGCATTCCTTCCCCCAGTGACTTAGTTTCTTGGCGTTACGGTCCTCCACCGGAACGCACCGAGGACTGCTTACGCGCGCATCTTTTCGGAATCGTTTCTGTGCATGTTTTTATTTTTCACCACCCCAGCCGATGAAGTTTGTTTTCTTTTTGCACAAAAAAATGCTCCATTCGTGCGGATTTGTTCGCACTATTTTTTCTATTTTGTTGTTACTTTTTTTTACTGTGTACGTGTGTGAGTCTTGCTGGCTGCTGGTGGCTTCCTACCCTGGCTAGTGTTCCTTTTGTTGTTCTTTTCGTTCCATCGCTTTTCTAGGGTAGAGCTGAAGCCGCCGCCGTCGTCGTCGTCGTCGTCTGCTCGTGGCCTGTTTGTGGCGTAGCGATCGTTTGTGTGCATATGTGTTAGTGTGTGGAGCCAAGCTCAAAGCATCACTGCATCGTCCCCATCCCTGCTGCCTCCCGTCCCAAGAAAGGAAGGGGTTTATTTCTTCAGCAACGCACTGCGCGCACCGCCTGCTACGTGTCGCGTTGAATTGCTGTTGTTTCTGTCTGACCCTAGCCTGATTCGCTGCCAGCCCGAAGCCATCCGGCCGAGGGCCAATTTCAAGTGCAAGGAAATGAGCGAGAAAGCAGCAGCCGCACTAACGGGCGGCCTTTTTCGCCGGGTGGTGCTGGCGAACCAGTGCGCGACTGAAATGGATACGAGGAAATAGTTGACCCCCTTTTGCGATGTTCGTGTTCTTCTGGTTTTGAGGGCGGCGGTGGTGGTGGCGATTGCGGAAGGTGTGTTGGGGATGGCCGCAACGGAGGGCTCGTGCTGTACGTTGGGGCGCACAGAGCTTCAGCTGGCGGTAGGCTCAGGCACCCGAGAAATGGGCAGTATTGTAATCGGATGATTTATTTTTGCATTGTATTGGAATAAATCTTAAAAAAGTATTTAAAAATAACAATTTGTCAAAAAAGAAATCGACTTCATAGTAACATCAACATATTCAAGTTAATA
Source organism: Anopheles koliensis (assembly GCA_000956275.1). NCBI lineage: Eukaryota > Metazoa > Arthropoda > Insecta > Diptera > Culicidae > Anopheles > Anopheles koliensis. The sequence goes on along the minus strand of JXXB01036532.1, from coordinate 2,587 downwards.
TTAAAGTTAATATTAATAATATAGTAAGTTAATATACATAATTAATCAAAAATCCCAAGCAGTATTTTTTCCAAATATTTATTAAGTATTAAAAAATATCTTTTTATTCAATTAGTTTACTTTTAAAATAATATTCGGATTTTATATTTTTCATCCACAATTTTTAATAAATAATAATTTATAAATTTGTATCGTTTATTGGTGAAATAAAAAATATCCACCAGCAGCAAAAACAGTCATGCAAAAGACATGGCGCACGCCACCAACAGCGGCCGCACCAACAACAATAATAAAACGAGGCAACTTCAAACACAACAACGCCGCGAAAAAGAACACGCGACACAACCGTGTGCCGTGCTGCGCTCACACAACCGCAAAAAGAAATTTTCTCCCAATCGCGCGCGCCGCGTGTCCCAGTGGACCATTTCTCCGCTCACGCATACATCGCGCGCAACGCGGCCGGGTCCGTTCCTGCCAAACCTAACCGCCCTCCCTCTCCTACCACACAGTAGGAGCTGATGATCGTGTACGGGGGTCGTCCTCTCTCGCTCGCACACCGTTGACCCCATTTCTTCGGCTCTTCGGCACGATCGTCGCGTCGCCACGAGCTTTCGTCGTTCGGTTTCGCTCAAAGCTTCGTGCGCATCGTGTTATTGTTTTCGGCTCGCTCGCACCATCGCATGCGCATCCACTCTCGCACGCTGGCCATTTCTTCTTTCTCCTGCTTTCACGCACGCACGTGGCTCGATGTTGGCACGGGGCCGGTTTGGAGGAGGAGAAATGAGAAATGGTCGAGGGAAAGAGCGCAACAGAGGGTGATCGCCCAACCTGACCGCGGAGCTTTTTCGGCTGCCGAAGCCGAAGTTTTCCCGGCCCCTCCGCGTGCACTCACATTCCATCGACAGCCAGCCCGCCCGCTCGTCAGTGGAAAAGGGAAAGAAAGTGGCCCGAGAAAGAGGGCCGAATTCACGGCAGGGTGGTGCACTGCGTTCGCTCCCTCTACCCCGCGCCGTATGTGTAAGTGAGACGGCGCGCGTACAAGACGCAAGACGAAGACGAGCATCCATCCCTTCTCGGCCCAGACGGCCAACAGCCGGACCGCTCGGTGTGTAGACCCCGGCCAGCCAGCCAGTTTGTTTTCGTCCGTTGCTCTATGCGCTTGCGTCCGTGCGGTTCGCGCGTGCCTTTTATTTTGGTTCGTTGACTGTGTGCGCTCCGGTGCCGCCACCACCACCACCACCGACGTCGTCGTCGACGTCATCTGCAGTCGCCGTAGGAGCAGTGGCAAAACGCAAATCGATATCCTTCCGCGAGGACTTCTAGTGCAAACAGTGAGTGGGTTCGTCGCTTGTGAGCAAATCTTTCGTTTCCCGTAAGCTATTCGCTGCAGATTGCATGATGGGAATTATTCCTACCTGTGACGTGATTTTTGCTGTGGACCAGTACTGAAAGGATGGGAAGAAAATTATCCTTTTTGTGGTAGCGTGATCAAACAGGCAATTTTTTATCAAAATAACTTACGATCGTATCGATCGTCAGCTTCAGGAAGCGAATCGTGACGTATTACCCTAGTGACCTACATACGATCAGTGCGAATGGAAGTGAATAAAAAATAAACACGAGGCAAAGACCAGTGCCAAATGTCTGCGCTCGCCGTAATTTCCGCAACAGGATGTGATCGACCGGCAGGTGCAGTGCCAATGATGTAACATGTGAAATGGTTTCCTGTGTGTGTCAACTGTTTAAAAACAGAAGTTTTACTAACGTGGAGTGAAGTTTTCCAAATCATATTTCACCACCGAAGACGGGGCAGTCTCAAAAGCGGAATCGCGAAGAATTGTGCCGGGCGGGCGGGAATGTTTAACGTGGTGATGTGAATAGAACAAACATTCGACGCATGTCTAACACCCCGCGGATCGGTCCTAGCCGTTTTGCTACCGTGTTTTCTTTTCCTCTCGCTCTTCCTGCGGTGCTGCGACAACTGCGACAAAGTGGACAGTGCTCGCGGTGACCGACGCACCACCGCCGCCGCCACCGGACACGTCGCCGTCAAAGCATGGTGACGATGACCCACTTTTAGAGTTGGTCGTTATGCTTTTTTTTCTACATTTTGGTTAGTTTTCTTTTCCGTGCTGGAATTCCGGTCGCGCCACGGTGCGTGCTTGGGAAGGAAAATCCCTGTATGAGTGAGTGTGTGTGTGTGCGTGTGTGCTTGTACGTGTTAATGCAAGATCGCGTAATGGCAATCATGGAAGTACTAATGAGACGAAAATTATAAATCACGTGCATCGTCTTGCATGTCAAATCCGACGATCTGGAGTGAGCATGCGAGCGCCATCCGATAACTTAAACAACCTTCTTGGAAAGTGTGTCACGTGCAAACAACAACAGTGCATGGGGTAAAAAAACCCAAAAGTTCTAACATTCTGTTCTGTGGAGTGTTTGTTACCCGTTCGTTTATGTCATAAAGAAACAAAAAATATTTTGAACCCGATTGTGTCGGAAGCTACGGCAAACGACTACGAGCCTTTGTTTTTTTTTAAGAATGCTCCCTGAAGCAATGCCCAATATGTGATTGCTCCTGTGC
>JXXB01036528.1:0-16723 GCA_000956275.1 Anopheles koliensis | reverse complement strand
TTTCCTCTCCTTTTCACCGCTTGTGTTACCCACGTTATTTCGTTCTGTGCTGCATACTTTTAAACTTGACGCGTTTACGTTTATTAGACGCGCGCATCACATCCGTTTTACTTACCAATTAAGCTATGTTATATGTTTTTCTCTACCTTACTTTGTAGCGACCGTGGTAAGAATGAGAGAAACAGAACTGAGTGATTGAATTTGTTGTTACCTTGCGTTGTGTTTTGTTTTTATTCTTGTTTACCGTATCTGTACTGATACCATATTAAAGCGAGCGGGAAAAAAGACGCCAACGAAACATTTCTTAAAGATAGAAGATAAAATTTATGCACCATGTGCTCGCAAAATTATGTTATAATCTATCGACGTATGTATGTTTCTAATTCAGTGGCCCCCGGGTGTCTATGAACAGCAGCGAACCAGCGAGCGTCTCTGTGGCAGCGGTGCGAGCGAACCGAAATGATTTCACTTTTCTTTTGGCTTTATTTGTTATTCGTAGTCGTTTAGGTTGAGTAATATGAAGAAATCACATATCTAGCTAACTTAATTACAAATCGAAGCAAACATGCCCTGTGCCCAAGCAATCGTCCCAGGGGTTCGTATGTCACACCAATCGCCACATGAACCACTCATGCCTTGCACTACTGCTTCGCTAGCAGAAGCCGCGATATTATTATAATACCACCATGCAAATGAAGACAGGAAACCAGAGTGCCACCATATGAAGATGGAAGAAGAAAAAAAATCAACAGAACTGAACAATGCAAAAGTAAAATCAAAGCATGTGATAATAGTAATAGTCAAAGTCAAGTTGGTGTAACGAGAGAAGAGGGTATATTTCTGCGTATTGTTGGTTTTGTATTTTGTTTTTGTTTCGCAATCGTTATTTATCGTGTTTCACTTGCCACGCCGCCATCGATGGATAGGATTTCTCCAGTGTTAGACGAGTACATGATGAAGCGTTAGATGATGGTGAATAATTACTTTCCGTTTTTTCGCTGTCGCCACTGATAAATGCTATGATGGGGCTGGAAGTGAAGTCGAATAGTGAAATCCGTTAGTCAATAGTCTTTGCCTTAACTCTTAACTGTAGCAAAGTTTCTACTTTCACGCTCAACGGTGTGACATTTATGCTATCGTGTATTTTTCGCATGGAACGAATTAGAGTAGGAAATTAGTGAACATCATGACGCTTTATATCAACGGCGAATTCCACGTACATTCGTTAGAAATAGCCAAACAAACGGTGCGATGCCAGTTAAAGTTCGATGTGTTTTTCTGTTTTCAAACTCAAGGTTTCCGAATAGTAAACATTTCAAAATCGCTAATACTAATCGCAAAGAGGTTGGCCCCAGGTGATTGCGCTATATTTTTTCTTTTTTAAACATGCCATCTTACTTAGTTACTATTCGTATGGGAAATCTTTATCGAATCGATTAGTTGAGATTAATTTTCGCTGTGCTTAGATTTTTATTTCATTGCTTAGCTTCACTTATTTCATGATTTATTTTAAAGAGTGTTTTGTTTGAATTGTTTTTTCTGCCAAAAATTGCAATACAAAACAAATGTTATGTGCATATCATTTGTTATGTGAAAAAATAACATTTTTAAAAATTATGTTGAATTTTGATGCAACGTGCAACCAAGTAGTAGAATATATTTTTATTTTTTAGTTTAACCTGTTCAACCCTTCTTTTCTATGCGATACCACGAGCATTATTTGTAGCATGGATGGAGCTGTAATGTCATTATTAGTAAAAGGTTGTACGAACGCCATCATGGAGACTGCTAGCAAAAGGCAATACATAATGATAGGTCATGAAAAGAAGTGCATTAGTTTATGAAAAGGGAAACGGTTTTGTATTGCGTTTGTTTGGTGTGATGATTGTTTGCGGTGGTAACATGCTGTAGCAGAGGATAGTTTGTTTGCTGTGTATTTCAGAGCACCATAGATCCAGTTTATGTGCATTTGCAGGATTCTAGTAAGTGAAAAAGTAGTTTATAGGACGCGGTTATATGGTGCACCGCGGCAGATACAAGGCATGAACGGTTCTGTGTGGCTACGGAGAGACAGCAAGAGCCCCGGATGTAATAATGTAAGATGAATCACCACCAAGCACTGGGCACAGGCAAAAGCAACAAGCAAACAAAAACACCACATTTGCACCGTGGCACTATATGGACAAGACAGTTGGAAAATGTCAGATCTCTTACTGCACGCACATGCGCGCGCGCAGTACAGCACTATTTAAAAAACTTAACCGTAGTCATCATTCTAACTTAATTTGAAGTAATTACAGAATTTACGGGTCCATAGAGGCAACATATATGGGGCAAGAAGCAAGGGGCGCGTAGGAGGGAGGGAGGGGGACTGCCTTCAAACTTAATTTTTGAGCTGAACGTGTTTTTTTTTGTCTCCACGAGACACACACCATACGGAAATTGCGAGTGTTCGGATTATTTGCCAAAAAATAGAAAAAAAACTCGTCCAGCCAGTCCCCGATATACACATATATCAATCCAGATCAATCTGGACATGAATTAGATACTCAGTGAACAGTGAACGTACTTGACAAAAGATGTGTGAAAGACACGCGTTTTACTAATACAATAAAACCAATAAAAGTAGACCAAATTTGATGAAGAAAGCGTATAAAAAACAAACACTACGAGCTCACTGCCTCTTTAGGTTTTTTTTTTTATTTCGGATTCCGGTTCGTATCAAACTAACACGAAAGTAGAGAGAAAATAGCAAACAAACAAACAATTACATCGAATAAAACAAGCCCCACGCTGTGTCATGCTGCCTAGAGTGAAAGCATAGAAAAAAAACTATTAATACAAAACCGAGAGTACCTAACTATTATCACTATTTTATAACACAACTAGACCTCCATTATCAGCTTAAATTGAGATTGATTTTTTAGATTTTTTTTTTTGCGGTGATTGTAAACTAACTTTCCTCGTTTCTCATTAATTTTAAATACCTTTTCCAGTGTGTTGAAAACAATCAGGGATATAAAAGGATGTGAAAGTGAAAGGAGAAAGCATTACTCTTCTGCGCTTTGAGCGCGGGAAATGAGCATGTCCCATCATCGTTGACTAGAGCAAGATAGTGAGTAATTCGATTTTATTTCTCTCAATGAGAGCGGTATCAGAACGACCAACTACTAGTTTGTATTACTCTTGAACCCTTTGTCGGTGGTGGAAAACTTTTATTCGCAAATCATCCTTGCTGCACAGAAACTTTGCGCGAGTATAATAAAAAGAAACAGATTTTTCCAAGCCAAGGAACGTTTTATTCCGTATTCTGTTTTCTCATTATCCAAAACATTTTGCGAACCGTTTCTCATAGCCAGTGACGCAACAATCCAATTTAAAAATAAAAGTAACGCCTGTGGTATTATGCGAGATCCATCCCTCATTCGTGGAAACGATGAAAAGTATCAGAGAAAAGACTAAGTTGAACAATAAATGATAAATGCAAAACCATATGCGATGACTGAGAGCTCCATCCAGACGTGCATAATATCAACAAAACTGATTTAAGAAAGTAAAAAGTTTAAATCCAAAACAAAACTGAAAAATATGTTAGAGGAAATTAATCTATAAAACAACTGTTGATATGAACAATAAATTGAAAAAAAAAACACTCAAACATTGCGCTACACTTAATGAAGAGAGGGTACATACAGCAAAAATGGAAAATAAATTAAAATTGCTCTGAAAGCTGCACAGAATTACTTAAAACAACAGCCCAGTTTAACTATCGAATGTTGTTCTGAATAAAATACGGCTCTATCTAAACAGTTTCTTTGTAGTAGATAGGGTTCGCTACTGATTTATGATTTATGATCAACGATCCCAAGAAGCATTCCTGCTAATGCACACGCGCGCTCACATGGAAAGAAGACACGACGTTTTGGTTTGCAAATGACGCAACCCGATTAAAGTGATTGTTCCGACTGCTGTAGCGTAGAGTGATTATAACACTTTAAATAAACTGAAAACTGATATTCAAACAATAATGCTAGTTGCGCTAGTGCTCACAGACGATAGCCGAATAGTGATAAATGTTAAGAAGGAGAGAGAAAAAATCATACACACATACTTCAGCAGCAAAACAAATCAATCAAACGGCTCACTCGCAAGTGTGACTGTACGGCACTAGTACCCACGTAGTTGAGGAGCATTTTGTGTGCGGCCGGATCTGGGATTTCTTGACGCTATAAAGTTTGCCAATACGATGTATCCCTTTATTCCGATGGACGTGTGGATGACGTGTTCGAACGCAAAAGGTATCGGCCAAAGCCGAAAGTCGCTTACGCCGGTGTGAAAATCCAAGTACCAAGTACCAAGCTTTATCGAATTACGGTAGTATTTGCTAGCGTAGTAATTCAATTATGACAACCCCACACACAGCGAAACATTGCGCAGTAGTTCACCGTAGTTGGAGGATAAAGATACAAACCAAAAGCTCCCTTATAATGTCTACATGCTTTTTCTGCCAGTGTGTAAAGTTTCCCGGAAGGGGGAAGGATAACGCAACAGAAATTGTCTGTCATCAGTATACAATAACTCATGTGTGGGCTATCAAAAGGAATAAAAACAGCCAAACGATATCGTATCTTACGTAAAAGTTCGTTGTGAAAATCACTGCGATAGAAAAGATAGAAAACTATATTTTGCGTTTTTTGTGATAAAAATATGATAAACAACCTCCAAACATATGAAAAGCAAATACAGTAAACAAACTCAGTGAGACGACAGAAAGATGTATGAAAACATGGGCTCAACCACTCGCGCGCACATTACAAGCCAACAATCAGCTCCAATATCGGAGGAAGGAAACTCCCTAGCGTTCCAGCCACGATGCCCGTATCGGCCTACTATGTGTACTCTAGTCCTATTTTGCTGTACTAAGGTTGTGCATTGCCCGCGTCGCAAGGTAGAACAGAATAGTTGCGTTTCCAAAGGTATCTCATCATAGCAACCCGCGTTCGATCACAAGCCATTAAAACAATTCCGTTCGCTCCTAGCATCCGGTGGGTGTACACAATTTTTAAACTATTTTTTATCTGTGGCTAGTGTCTCCAACGAATCGTGGCAAGAAAAAGTCATGCTCAGAAAGGAAGCGATAAAAAATAAGATGAATATGAAAATCCCAAAACCAGACGTAGAGCAAGTAAGGCGCTTCTGCAATGGGCAATGTGTGCAACAAGTCTTACGTCTAAAAAATAGGGGTCGTCCGTGTGCGTTTTTTGTTTTTAGTGTCGTGATTCTAATCATAATTTTGAAAGTTTTCTCTTCTCTGTTGTTAAACCATGTGTAGCATTTTATATTACTTTCCTTCGCAGTTTCTAGTTAGTATTTGATAGTACGCGTGAGAGTGTTAATTTTCGTTTTCTAATATCCAGGTTAATCAGTATGATATTCGGTTTATAAGGGCTAGCTAAATGAATCGAACTTAACGTTAATATTCGCAAAACTTCTACTTTGTAGTAGGCGATCGAAATATGCTGAAAATGGTTTCGTTTCACGTGTGCGTGTGTGTTCGAACAATCTATCGATCGAAAGAGAAAACGGGCGGTGTTAGTTCCGGGGAAGGTGCTGGTGCTGGTTTTTTAATGTATTTCTTCCACACAACAAAAAAAAGCGATCCTAGTGTGTAGCAGCAAGAAACACTAATCACAAACAATCGACAAACGAACACTGGCGGCAGTGCGACAAATGAATAAGAAGAGCAGAAGAAGAAGAAAAAAAACGAACCAGTAATCTTAGGGAAGCGGAAAGTAAACGACTTATTAATAAACGAGCGCAAAAAGCAAAACTAAATTGATTTTCTACCACACAAGACTAGCACGTCGTAAAAAATGAGCGTGCAAAAACAAGCAAACAAAGCGAAGCAAGAAGAACGTACACTCTAGTAATCTATGGATTAAAAAGGTTAATGTTAAGCGATTACAAACGGTGTGTGCGTGTATGTGTGTGTATCTTCTGCTATGAAGTGTAATGCAAAAGAAAAGAAACAAAAACGAGTCTAACATTGCGTTGTTTTAGCGGTTAAGGCGAACCCACAGAAGACATTAATGCAAGCAAAATGTAGCAGCAGCAAAACATCCAAACCCCTCCGTATAGCAAGTAACGTTTAGTTGTTTCTTTTTTTCCTTTTTTTATTACAAACATAAAGATGTTTTTACAATGAGTTGTTTGATTTACATTTAATCACACTGTTTTGTCACACATGCTGTGCATACATTATATTATTAGTTGTACGTAAGAAGCAATGGATTATTATTATTATCACTATTATTATTACATGCCGGTTTTAAAGGCGTAGTTTCTAGTTGCGTAACATTACGTTTTGTTTTTTGTTTTTCTCGCCCGTCCACCCCTCATCAAGTGGGTGGTTAATACTTAAACGATATGATGAAGCAAACAACAACAAAAATAATGCATAGCCGAAGGTATCCCATCTCCAGAAATTAGATCCAGCGCTAGAAAAAAAAATTATGTTAGGTTAGGTCATCAAGTGCATAAGTGAAACGACGCTACACCTCCCATCAGACACACCCCCCTTTATCAACAGAATGCAGAAGTGATCGAAGTTTCTGTTCTCTCTCATTCTCTCTTTATCTACAAAAACAAAATCGATACATCGAAATAATTTCGGAGTCGGAGGAAGCTTTATTTCCAGATCGGTTTTCCCATATTAGTGTGTGTGTCTAGTTGTACGGTGTGATTTTTTTTGCAATTTTTTTACTGTGCAATGTTCACCCACAAAACATGATAAGGCACCTAAACATTGAACTTTTATTTCTTATTGCAATGCCTACCGCTTCATTTCTCTAGCCACAAAAATACGCTTTTTCGTTATGTTAAATTTTTCGTTATGTCATATCTATTTTTAAGTATATTTTTTATTATTTTTTGTCTTTTTACCTACTTTATGTTTCTCGCATAATTGCTTTCGCTTTTAGGTTCTAGTTTTACTTTATGTTTTATTGTTTCATTTATAGTGAAATTTCTTCATTTGCTTGCGTTTTTGCAACCATAAAACCAAAGTGTGCCTTACTACATTGTGCATGTCTGTTATGTATCTGTGTATCGGTGATCGTTCCACTCCGAATTTCGTTAAACAGTAAACCCCCGATACGACAATATCTCGAAATTGTTTGATTAAAATTTCTTACCAATGTAATTTCTATACTATTTTCATTTCGTTAAAATGTTCTTGTTTTCATTCGATTAGCAGACTCAGTGATAGGCTTGTTCGTTTACTGGATATTCATTTCGACAAAGAGTACAAACGCATCTAAAATGCAACATCCTAGCAGTTACTTATAGCTTTTGTTTTAATGATATATGTGTATATGAATACAAAGGAAAAAGCCTTTCAAAACATGCTTCCTAGCAAACCAAGAACTAACAATCACACCTTACACACACACATGCATGCGGAAAACGATTTGGAAATTATGGCCAACTGAGGACAACTAACCACCACCATCAAAACATCGTTTTTCGGTTTTTTTTACCTTTCCGTCGAGATTGAAAACAAAATTTGGTGGCTCATGGTAAATAAAGGGAAATCGAAAAGCTCTGCAGTATGTGGAATGCAGAATGCTTCAAGAAATAGTTTGATATTAGTGTATGAGGGAAAAGGAAGACAAAAAACGATAGAGAGCAGAAACTACGAGACAAACACTATTAAATTCTGATTAATTGAGACTGTGTATTCCAATGTGATATAAATGAAATAAAAAAAAGTAAAACAAACAAACAAAAACGCTAAGGGCAGAGAAATACAATATTGAATGAATTAAAGAGAGAAAGCGCGAGCTGTAGAGAAGCACACCCAAATAGGAAAAGAACAGTAAGAAGAAGAAAAAAACATTGATGCTGCTACCCCACCATTACGCGGGTGACAAACACTAGAGAACACATTAATTTATTGCAAATAAAAATGCAAGTGGTAAAACAATTTCACAAAATGATGGTAAACGAGTTTTGCGAATTTCGCGTTGTACTTTACGAACGACATTTGTGTACATCCGAATCTTGGAATCCGTTCGACGAGCGAACCTAAAATGATCAGAGGAGCTCTGGCGGCAATCGATGACTACTTCGATAGAGTTAGAGGTAAAGGTGAGTATTAGCTGCAAATGGCGTACAGCTTTGTGCTCTGGAATAATGATGGTGATCGAGTGAGCATCCACAACTTCAAATCCCATTGATGAAACCAAAAAGTATTAGGCAAATATATATGAGCTTAACTTGGAATTCTAATTGATGAATGGCCACCTTCGGCAAAACAAACGGCTAAGAATAGAAGATGATGGAATGGAGGAGTGAGATTAGTTAAACAAACCTGTTCCGAAGGTTGAGTTAAGTAACAAAGCAAGGTGAATGCCGATGATAAGCAATCCAAAAAAAGAGGTAAAGGCATAAAATATCCACTGGCTCTCTGTCATCATCTCCCGAACTCATGCTTGGGAGGCTTAACAACTACACAATGGCGACACAGGCGAAACTAATAAAAACAATGGTTTTAGTGTCTATTATCGGTGTGAAATATAGCATGTTTATTAGAACGTGTACATCAACTTTCTAAGACTTCAGATTTATCCAACTTCCTGGTGGCCTTCTTCATCGAGTCATCGCGAATGATAAATTTCATAATATCTCTACAATGTTTAAAAGTTTTGCTTCGAGGACGAGAATTATGATGGCGTCCGCATCCGAAATGGCCGAGTAGTCGACCGTTTTCTGCCTCTAATAGCCGGTACTCTTCTTCAGCATGTCCTTGTTGCGCTCTAGCATCTCTTCCTTTCGCTCTTTGCGCGCCTTCGTGAGCATCTTCTCCAGCTCCTCTAGCGAAACGTCGTCCGTAACGGACGCAGCAGGCGCTGCCGCATTGCCACTGGATTGCGACGATCCGGCCCGTTCCGCGGCGTTGCCTTGACGGTTGTTTCCCTGGTCGTCATCTTTGTCGCCATCATCGTCATTGTCAGCCCACCGGCCCTCGACATCGTGCGGAATTTTAGCTGATCCGTTCGAATGCTGACTTCCGGCGGATGATGAGCGACGCTGTGATCGGGATTTTGCACCACTCTCACCCGCAGCAGCAGAAGTAGCAGAAGCAACGCGTTTGGACTCCGGAGAGCTATCGTTAGCTGCTCCGCCCGATGGTGGCGCCGCTGCGGACGAGGCAGCATTTCCACCATCGTTTTCCTTCGCTCGCTGCTTCGACGAATTGTCGCGGTCCTCCGAACGACGGTGACGACTTCCCTCACGCTGATTATCCCGGCTGTCTCCCCGACTGCTGCCCCGACGAGCGGATGGAGGTGGTGGTGGTGAGGAACGTTCCCGGCTTCCACCTCCTCTAGAACCACCACCGCCCAGCCTGTCGCGGCTATCGCCACGTCTCGAGTCCCGATATCGCTGAGAACGATGATCATCGCTCGGACTGAGTGCTCGACGATCGGGCGATTTGCTTATGCTGCGGCTGTACGAGCGCTGGAAGCGTCCACGGTACCGTGGCCGAAATGGAGGTCTATCTCGCCCTCCAGCACCACCTCCACCACCACCACCCCCACGTCCGAAGCGGTTGTCTCTGAAATCACGGAAACCACCGCGACGGTAGTGGCCACGGGAATTGTTGAACCGATTGCCCCCACCACCGAACGGACCCATGCGATCACCACCCCCATAACCACCACCTCCACCGCGACCGCCACGGTAAATGCGGCGATCGAAGCGACGCCGTTCGAAGCTGCGCGAACGTGACCGGCTGCGCGAGTAGCTGCCACCGGATCGCGAACGACTGAACGATCGCGATCGCGATCGGCTGAACCGCCGCCGGAAGCTGGTCGAACGCGATCGGCGTCGGTCACTGCGCGATCGCGACCGTGACCGCGAGCTACCGTACGTACGATGGCGCGACTTACTGCGCGATCGATGGTGACGCATCAGTGGCCCCGTCGACGACGAGCCCGGTTCGGGTGGTTTTGAGCCGCCACCTACCGTGGACGGCACACCGGGTCCACCCACACCATCAGCCGAGGCAAGCCGGAAATTGCCGAACTTATCCAGCACCACCGGACCCGACTTCACCGGGGGCATCTGGGAGGTGGCGGTGGACGGTTTACCCTTTTCCAACCCACCTCCTCCACCACGCTCGTCACCGTAGCGCCCGGTACCGAAACGGCCACGCGGAGCTGCACCGTACGGTGGATCACGACCCCCGCCAGTGGATTCATCGTCCGATTCGTTGCTGAAAGGATGCTGCTGTTGCTTGAGCGCGGACATTCCCAGACCGGGTGCGGAAACCGATGCCGTCGGGGCGGGATCTTTGGCGGGACGCTTATCCTTGAACATCATGCGCCACTTGCCATCCTTGATGTTATCGTCACCGATGCTGCCAGTACCACCGGCACCAATTCCACGTTCCATCTCGAGCATGTCGGTTGGTTTGGCTGAAAGGACGCAGGGGGAGGGGAATAGAAGTCAGCAAATGGAACGTAATTTACGAGCTATTTATTACAGTGGCCGCAAAAAATGGCGATATATATGCATAATGTGACGACCAAGTCTACAATCGAAGAATGCACAGGCAGGCACTGTTGGTTATTGATGAAAGATTGTATTTTTCCGCGAGAAAATATATTTGGTAACTCAAACAACCAAATGTTCCAGAATAAATAACACAGTTAGGTAACTAAAGGAACTGATCAAATATCAGGGTTTACGAAGGCTATATCAATTTGTTCGCATATTCAAAACTTTGCGTTCTAAGCATCGTTCTAGCAACGCTGTCAATTTTAAATAGCAGTTTCGCATTTTTTGGCAACTTTGTGCAGCAGTTTCGCAAAAGCATCTTCCATTTTTTCAATGTTTGTCAATGTAACTATTATTTCCGTGTATTGTGTAAAAATATCAAACACAAAACTACACATATTTAAAGCCAGATTACGTCTATTGTTTTGCGAATAATATGATCAAATAATATATACAACATCATGTTATACAAAAAAAACTCTCAAGATACATATGTCAAATCTAATAGGTTAATATTTTGCCTGGAATATGACAAATTATACTTGTGTGCCAAAGTTTCGATCATGCGAACACGTGTTCATAATTAATTTTTTTACATAAAAATAATTTTACAATTTTAAAAAAAACAAAAATTTACCTCGCGACGGTCCTGCCACAGATGCTGTTGTTGTTGTTCCACCTCCACCAGCACTATTAGCTCCAGAACCCGCGGCAAACAGGGCAGATAATGCTTCAGCCACCGAACCACCAACCGACAGCTTCGATCCAAGCTCATCTAGTACGGGGAAATTTTCAAAAATCCTAACAAAAATAAAGTTAAAATAAAAATATCATTCACCGCTTCTCTCGCAATATTGGCCGGTTAAGCGAACGAAAAACTCACTTCAACGCTTCGCGCAGTTTGTCCTTGTCCAGCCCGTCGTCATCGGCACCGCCACCGCTTTTATCCTTCTTTTTAGACTTTTTCTTCTCGTCCGATTTGCGCTTCTTTTTGCTCTCCTTCTTGGCCTTTTTCTCGTCCTTCTTCTTCTTTTTCTTCGACTTATCTTCTAGCTGTTTGCGCTCCTTCTGGTACTTGCTCGCTTCGGCGACGAATCTACGAACTTTTTCTTCGTAGTCCTCCTCATCGCGCGGCATCTCCAAAAATTTGCGCACCTACAATACGGAGCAGGCAAAGACAGGCAGGCAGGAAAAAGGTTAGCTACCGAGCTTCTGTGATAAACCTTCATCGTGCTCTGTGTACCCACCTTTTGCTCGTAGTCATCCATTCCCGGCTGACCATGGGCCGAACCGTGTCCAAAAACGTTACCCTGTCCACCGATCGGATAGCCGACGAGCTCGCCCGTTGCTGCTCCACCGCGGCCACCACCGCCCATCGTCGAGCGTCTGCCCATTGGCGACACGGACTTTGGTTTCTTATCGTTTTTCGAGCGTTTGCGTTTCTTGTTACGGGAGCTGGACGAATCTGAAATCAGCAAACCGTGGGAAGGGGAAGGAAAGAAAACAGCTTAACAAAACTAGCAGTACGGGCACCCAGGATATGTTGTGATACACGCTCCGCCGGAGAGTTCACAGCTCAGCAGATTCTTCCCTATCGAACCGAACTCTTATAAAAACCGCCAAACACAACTTATCTTCGGTTCGGTTTTCTCGCTAATGGGTCCGACGAGTTTTGGGCGTATTCTTCATCTGGGTTGAGATATAGCGAGCAGATGCGAAGCTTTTTAACTCGTTTCCCGTCAACATGTGTATATGTACCTTTCTCCCAGGTCAACTTCCGGATAGATATTCATTCAGCAGTTGTGACCGTTTGTAACCGTTGTCCTACAAAAGAAAGAAACAATCTCGTGCGCGCGGGTGGTTGTGACTCTTGCATTTCCTCGCATGTTGATTGATTGATCGACAACAAGTCCAACGCGGTTCTATGCACCCGCAGGAAACTCCTCGTTCCGGATTGTGTGATGACGCCCCGCTTCCGAGTGGGAAGCTCCTATCGTGTTTCATCAGCAAATCTACTCGGGAAAGCGATTTCAATACACGACTGATACCATCGCCAAGATCGATCGAACATCTGCTTGCAACGTTTTCAATAATAAATTCATCTCTCTCTTCATTTGTTTGCAACTTTTACAACCTAAAACATACAGGATATAATTGCGCTGTAGAAATGATCGTATGCAACAGAGTGGGATTGTTTGGGGATAAGTATCATGATATGGGGAGGATAGTGGCTTATGGCTAGATGAGTTTTACAATCATTTATGGTATCCTTTCGCAGATATAAACCTTTGGCGCATTCTGCATTGCAATGCAAACGCTTAAAGAACAACAAAGTTCAACCTCAAATCAAAACCGTCCGTGTATTCGTACGCAGTTTTTAACGCAAATTGAAGACGGTTTCCAATGCGCTCATCAATACAGAGCACACACGGATGGATTAATGCCAAACAAGGGTAGAGTGGAACCATGGTTACGGTTACAACATCACATCACATGAAAATAACACACCGGCAGCAAGAGATTCATCCGATCAACCTACCAGAACTGCTCGACGATGCGCTGGTGCTGGAGCTACTGCTGGAATCGCTACTCGAATCGCTGCTGTCCGAGCTATCACTGGTCGAATCGCTCGAACTGCTGTGGTGTTTCTTGTGGCGCTTTTTGCGATCCTTTTTGCTGTCCTTTCGGCGGTCCTTGCGCGAGCCGCTCTCTGCGTGATCGCGCTTGCCGCTGCTACTGCTTCCACCGAACACACCGCTTCCTCCAACACCGGACGTGTCCGGTTCCTGCTTGTTCCGATCGCTTGAGGACGGTTTTACGATGTTCAGTGCTAGTGCAAAAAAATCAATGATAAAAATGGAAACATTACATATTCAATCATTACAGTAGCCATGATTCAGACCAAGCAGTTTTTGCATTTCATTTTTCTAATAAAAAAAACCCAAAATCACCCTTCAAGAAAAGAAGTGCTTTTTTGACAAAAATGTCATAAGTAATACCGTTGAAAAAATTATAAAACGATAAAATAGTCGTTAGCCTAACTCTTACCCGGCAGTTCCAGCTCGGTTGGTTCGACGATTTGCTTTCCGGTGAAGGGTTTCGCCTTCAGGCAGTCGAGCGAGTTCTGTGCCTCCTCGTGATGCGGTATAATGTTCAGGCAGTCCTGATACGCTTTCCGTGCCTCCTCGAACCGATTCTCTTCCTCGTAGCTGCGACCGAGTGCGACCAACGTTTCGCCCATGTATTTGCGGGCGTTCGCGTGCGCCGGATTCAGCTTGAGTGCCGTTTCGAAATCTTCCACCGCTTTCTTGAACGAGCCACTGTTCGCGTACAGGGCGCCCCGTGCCACCAGACCCTCAACGTTCCGCGGGTCCATGCTGAGCGCCTTGTTCAGACACTGGAACGCTTCCGCATGGCGTCCGACCTTAAAATGCTCGATACCTTCCGCAACCGAGCTGCATCAGACGAAGGCAGGTGAAGGTTAAAAACAAATGAAAATACTATGTTCAAATGTAAATATTATGTTAAAAAACATCTTATACTACTAAAAAAAACTACTTACCGGAAAGCCCATTTGCTGTTCTGTGAGTTGCGCAGCTCGGCCGCATACTCCTGCGAGGGATATCTGCCTTTGAGGGAAGACATGTTCGTGTAATACTCTCCACTGTCTAGTCCAACCGCCTGGTACAGCTGGTCCGTGAACTTGGGATCATTAAACGATGGTGAGCTTTCGAGAAATTGCTCGTACTCCTGGCCCTTTCGCTTTGTAGCGAGCCTGTAAGTAGATGAAGATACGCATTGAATAAAACTGCAGCAGGGGCGCTGTTTGCCTGAAGTTCATTGCACCGCGACAAATCAGTGTCAACTAAGATGGTTGGCACTGCTTTAGTTTGAAATAAAAATCCTATAGTTAATCATTACGCCCGATTAAGTGGTGGTGGTAAGCTCTTCCCCAGCCGGTACACACTTATCCGATACGCGCATAGTTTATTAGCAATCCAAAACGACGTTTACTACTACGTTTTTGTTTCTTTCTGTCCAAACAGCTGTTGATTGTGTTTGTTTGTTGGGGAATCAGAATGACGCGCTTTGACCAGCGAGCCCGCGCTGTAAATGAACTGGTTGGCCCCGCCGGCGCTGATGTTAGCCATGCACAAGCCACTTACTTGTAAACCTCTGGAAATTCGTCCATTTTTAGCGGCCCGTACACTATCGATCCCGGTGATCGACTTTTAGCATTGCGCTTCATCGTGCAAGTGAGGCGTCGGCCATCGGGCGTGACATCGACCACTTCGCAACAGATTATCTCGTTCACAAAGAAGCTACGGGGCGTGTTGGGATGTATGTCTAAAGATACTAGGTGTTCATTTGCGATCCAGCCCTACAAAAAACGTTAATAACCCAATGCATTAATTGTGTTCGTGATAAGCTTTATAAAGTCCAAGCTGCATGAAGCCAAGAGTTAGGAAAAGGTTTATTAAATATTATTATGCATTCAAAAGTAAGGACAACACCCTCAGCAGGTTCGTGCTTCATGCAGTAAGGCCTCTAAATACACTTACGGCACACATCATAGTTACCTTTATGGATTTGCTTCGAATATACGACGTCACGTTACCGATTACGAGCGTGGGTCTGAACAGAATCCCGCTAAAAAGCTTGTGCATTACTACGATACCATAGACAACATCGCCTGGTTGAATGGCCTGTACAGGTTAGAAAACGCAATGTTAGAACAATCCTGTTTCCGTAACTGCTGCGTCTCACATACCTCCGGCAAGCGCCCCGAACCTCCAAACTCATCCGTCTCCACAAAAGCCTCCAACGGTGGTATGGCAAATTGGTTACCTATTGCAATCGTCAGCACACAGTGACCGACAGAGCGAATGGACGAGAAGTGGTTGCAGGTGTTCGCGACGGTATTAATACCAAATACTTGCACGGCTAGATACTGCGTTTCTAAAGCAGCCGCATAACTTACGCTGTTTGATATCTAGTTCCAGTGTTGGCATAGACTGGGCGGACTGGTCGAGCTGGAACAGTGTGCTCGCCCTACGCACCATGAACTGATGCAGCTTCAGGCGTTTGGTGCGATCCTGGAAGGAGAAGCTCCTCTGTCGCGCCATGTAGACGGCGAAATTCACATTGTTGTCGAGCCCGAGGCGCATCAGCTCGCTGGGCTCCCGTTCTGATTCCCATATCTTCTGTAACGGTTTGCCGTGGTATCCGAGTGTCTGCTGAATCAGCGCCCGGTTTAGCGACGGATGTTGGCTCATGGCGTTCTAGGCAGGGTGCGGCGTGCTTGGATGGGTTAGTATGGCACAGCGCATCAAATAGCCATAATGGCGCAGCACACAGCTACGGGTGATTCCGGATTGTGCGAGCTACGATTCACGAAATATCACTTTTAAAACTCTTGACACACACGCGCTCACACTTCGCGACAAATGATTTCGGTCGGTCGGCCCACACCCCGGCAAGCATGGAATGCCTCCTCCTGCTGTATCGATTGAGGATCCTTTCCTTTCTGCTATCTTATCCAAAGCGAATGTTTCCCACACGCTCGGAACTATGACTTCAAGATCCACACAGCGAGATCGAGTTAGGTTATGAACAATTTTTCACTACCACGACCAAATCAAAATGCCGGTGGAGAGGTGAAAAAATATCCCGATCCATTTACCCGGAAGAAAAGATGGCTGACGAGTTCGCTAGCAAACGCACGCGACGACAGCATCGTTACTACTAAAAGGGAATTGGGGAAACTACAAAAAATTACCTGTAGTGGTTCCTCTCTTCACTGCGATACTAATGCCGATCAGTAAACCGGTAGCAAGTTGGCTTTTGTTCCGATTTTTTGGGGAAAAACGCCGCCCCAATCACCAAACACAACACATGCCGCAGTTGTAAATAATGGCAAGCTTAAAAATGGCAGCCACGAAGATTGCCGAATGCGCCCGCTGGGCGAGTTCGGGTAGTTCGCTGATTAACATGGGATTTTTCACATTTTAATCAGAATTCTTGACGTTTGTCATTTGAGCATTTTGAAACTATCGATTATTTTCTCGGATATAAAACACGTTTGCGAAAAACGTTATGATTTATTAATTCCAATTCGAGTGGCTGTAATGACATTATTAAGGATGATCAGATGTGTACAGCA
>JXXB01036523.1:0-10127 GCA_000956275.1 Anopheles koliensis | reverse complement strand
GTTGTGCTCAAGTTCATATCGTACTTGCACGCGATTCATTTGGGTGCATGTTTTGCATGCAAGGAACATTTTATGCTCTACCCACAGTGATATTGCTTTGGAAATTTAAAAACAATTGGAATGTTGGTCACGTTGCGATACTTAATTTATTTACTATGTTCTTTAACGTATTTACCACCCATTACGATCGGTTGTTTCCTTATTACACGTTCACCAAATCTTAAAATTTCATCGCAGTTTTAATGCTATCTTGAACGCAATATCACAAGGGTGTCAAACTTACAAGTATGTATGAACCATCGTCGCAGGTGGAAGGCGGCGGGTTCACCGGTCATAAGTTCAACTTGAGGGGTGTTTTTTCGATTGATACATTATTTATCACTTTCAAGAGTCCATTGACACGATATTCGCTTCAAAACCGCTACATGAAACACTTTCGATGGTATTCGTTTCAGTGCTTCATCATAGGGTCGAACGCGTTGGCGTGGTTGAGCTGCCGAGGTTTTCCGCTTTACACGGCAAGTACAATGGAGGCGCTTGATTGTCCGCTGCTGTCTGTGAATGTGCGCGTTTGGCGCTTCTGGTCGTTCATCTTGGTGCACAACTGGAAACGCTACATTGCCATCTTCCCCGTGGCGGTGCTGAATGTGTTCATGTTTGCCGACTTGTATCGCGCCTGGGGCAACTTCGAGGAAGTCATCATCAACGCCTACTTTGCGGTGCTCTATTTCAACGCGGTGGTAAGTATCGGGCGAGATTTCAAATGAAGGTTAGCTGCAGTTTTATCTGTGCGTACGTTTCGATCACCATTTCAAAGCTAAGGGCGCTCATCCTTGTTCATAATCGTGATAAGTACGAGTCCTTCCTGGTCGATGCGGCGAGTATATACAACGAAATTTGTGTAAGTATTCTTAAGTGAAGGACGTACGCAGGGAGCTAATTCAGCACCTTTTCCACCCACTTTAGACCACGCAGGATGAGACGATCAAGCAGCTTGTCAAGAAGTACACGAAAAGGGCACGCATCCTGTCCTTCTCCAACCTCGTGCTCGGCACTGTCATCAGTAGCTGCTTCCTAACCTTCCCTCTGTTCACCGGACAACGAAGGCTCCCTTACGGAATGTACATCCCGGGAGTAAACAGTTTCGGCTCACCGCAGTATGAGCTTCTGTATCTCACGCAGACCATACTTACTCCCATCGGATGCTGTATGCACGTGCCCTATACCAGCTTCTTCGCATCGAGCACACTGTTCGGATTGGTGCAGATCAAAACCCTCCAGCATCAGCTGAGAAACTTCCGATCGGAAACGACCAACGGAGGAAGGCGAGCTAAAAAACGGACGCTGCAGAAACTGGTGGAAAATCATCTTCGTATTATAGCGTGCGTAAGACACCGATTGGAAAGAAACACGTTTTACTGATGAGCGACTTTCTTTCCTTCAGCTACGTCAAAGAGATCAACGATCTCGTCACCTACATCTGTCTCGTAGAGTTTGCCTCGTTCGGAATGATCCTCTGCGCTCTGCTCTTCCTGCTCAACGTGGTATGAAACGGGGAAAACGGGGACTATTTACTCGAAGAAAAAAGGGACATTTAACAAAAGATGTTCCTCCCGATTCCAAGCAGATCGACGATATGGCACAGGCGGTAATCATCGTTGCGTACATCTTCGCGATGCTGTCACAAATATTCGCCTTCTACTGGCACTCGAACGAGGTGCGGGAAGAGAGCATGAAGATCGCCGAAGCCGCCTACAGTGGACCCTGGGTTGGGGCGGAAAATTCCACCAAAAAGCAGCTCCTGCTCATCATCATCCGGGCGCAGCGTCCGCTGGAGGTAGCGAGGCGGTGAGGTTTGTGAGAATTTTATTCCTTCCTTATCCATTTCAGATAACAGTAGGAAACCTGTACCCGATGACGCTGGAAATGTTTCAATCGCTGCTGAACGCGTCCTACTCGTACTTTACGATTTTGAGAAGGTTCTACAACTAAAAGGGAGGGAGCAAAATCAACACATTGCATCTGTATTATCAAAAAACAATACGTTTATTTCAATATTCACGTCAGACATACTGCTCGCGGCGTCTCGATCTCGATCGGATCATGCTGGTGCTGGTGACTCACTCTCATCGATTTCTACAGTTTTCTCTTTCTCAAACTAAAATGACACACACACACACAGTCACACGCACACACACAAGTCTTAACCGTTTTGGGATTTGTTTCGCGTGGACAGATTGGGGGCGATTTGGGGAGGTGGGAGTGAGGGGGAGGGAGATATTGTTTAAACTAGACACAAGTATCGTACAACCGGGAACGTATCCTACGCTTTCCCCCGCACTCCACTCGGGGCACATTCCGATAAGTACATAGCGCAGTGGGTGGAAGGAAAAGACTCACGATCCTCACGAGTTCCTCGCCGTGTGTGCCTCGCAGTAGCCGTAGGTCGTAGTAACTGCAGTAGTCTATACAATAAATATTGGGCCACCACGTGTGTTTTACTTCGCGGTAAATTATAATAATAATATGTTTCAAGAAACTCGAATAAAAAGGTACACAATCATACGCTGCTTTGTACATCGAGACGAAATCTGATTCACTCACACAGCAAGCCGTTTGCTTCACCTCCTGCTGCACTCTATGGCCGGGGGGGAAAAACGGGACCTGGGATTTTGGCACATGAACTAAAAACCTAAACCTAAGCGACTGTGGCACATAGTTTGCTGCTTGTTTTTTTTTTTTCGTGTGTGTATGTGTGTTTTTTTTTTCTTCTTCTTCTAATTATTCCCTTACATTCTAACCCTCTGACCGTACTAAACGAAGGGGAAATTGCGGGTGGGTGGGGAAAACAAGGGGAGACACAAAGGGGTAATCGTTACATGACAATCCGTGCACTAGCTGGCCTTCCTTCCTGGCGTTGGTTGAGTATGTATGCGTTTTAAAAGCAAAGTTTTAGTCTTACCACTAGACGCTAATGGGGTTTTTGTAAAAATAAAAATAAAAATAAAAATGAAAAAACAAGGAAAAAACAATGGTCGCCACGTGCGTTGAGCCGGAACCGGTTAAATGACAAAATTTGCACTATCACCTGGAATGTCCTAGGACAACAAATGTGTATGCGTGTAGCGAGAGAGAGAGTGGGTGAGTGAGAAAGAGAGAGGCGGCGCTATCCTCTTTGTGGCCTATTTCTCACAATATTTACAGTGCCTTGTCTATGTGTGTGTGTGTGTCGGTGTGTGGGTAAGTACTCGTGGAGCGTGTTTATATGTGTAGGGTTGGCTACTCTGCCCCAGCAACTGCTCCTCCGCTCACGGCCTACTGCTACGCTCTTACACTACTACACTGTTACGCACTGTAGCCTTTCATCTAGGATGACATTGATTAAGTTTTCTTACATTCGTTCTTACATTTTGAGCTACAAATCTAACCTAACGTCAAACGAACTGCTGCCGCCTTCCCCTGCACCATCTGCACCATCGTCCGGATGCATAGAAAAAAAAAACAAAAATACATTTATGGCACAATCCTTCCCCCATCCAGCTCTCCTGCTCCTCGTCCCCCCAAGTGTGTTGCACGTGTCCCTTACAGCAAGCAAAATGAAACATTTTTTTTCGTCTAACTTCCCTACTAGCGCCTACTTTCGCTGCTGTATTACAAATAAATAAATCCTCCACGCTCCACCGATACGCTGCTACTCGCTGCTTAATGAAATAGAAAACAAAACTTCCCCCCTGCTCCCCACCTTCGGAAATTGTATACCTAACACAAGTGTAAAAAGACAAAAAAAAACACGTTCCTTCCCCCAACTAGGCAATAAATAGCAAATGAAAGCTTATCCCTATACAAGCACAAAAAAAGGAACCCCTCCCTCCCTCTCCCGGCTTTACTCCTCGACGAGCCGTGCCTCGAGGAAGTGGAAGATCTCCTTGTACTCCTTGACGCGTGCGATCATCAGCGGCGTTAGCTGCTTGTGGTTGGCCGGGTTCGTTTTGGCGTGATACTTGTCGACCAGCAGCTTCACGATGTTGATATGGTTGTGCTGGGTGGCGACGTACAGCAGCGTGTTCCCGTACGCGTCCTGCTCGTTCGCGTTGAACTGGTAGTGCTCGAGCAGGTAGTCGAGGATCTGTTCGTGGTTTTCCTGCACCAGATAGAGCAGCACGGGCGGATCGCTGTTGCGCAGCCGCTCGATGCTGGCCCCGTTGTTGAGCAGGATCTTCACCAGCGCCAGGTTGTTGCTCACCACCGCCCGGATGAGGGGCGTTTCGCCGTGATAGTTCAGCTCGTCCACCGAGCATTTGCTGTCGAGCAGTAGCTGCACCAACCGCACGTTACCGCGCTGGACCGCGAGATGCAGCGGTGTCATGCCCGAACGGTTCTTGGCATTGATTTGGGCACCGAAGCGCACCAGATCGCGCGCCATCTCGTACTCGTCCTTTTCGACGCACAGATGTAGCGCCGTCTGGCAGAATTCATCGCGATGGTTCACGTGCTTTGCACCTCGTGCGATCAACAGCCGCACAATGTCACGCGACTGTGCGTACACGGCGTTGATGAAACAAAGCGGTGCACTGTTCACGTCCACCCCGCGTCTGAGCAGCAGCTCGAGCAGGCGAATGTTACGATTCCGAATGGCCATGTTCAGCGGCTGGAAGTCGGAGCTGAGCGGATTGGAGACGGACGCCCCGTGACGAAACAGCAGCCTCGCCAGCTTCGTGTTATTCGTGTAGAGTGCGAAGGCGAGCGCATTCAGGCCGTACTCACCGCACGACTCCGTACTAGCGCCACCGATTTCGAGCAGTACGCGTGCCGAACGCACGTGCCCTTCCTTGCAGGCCACGTTCAGCGGGCTGTTCTTCACCAGATTGCAGTTGTTGACGATTTTCCGCACGCCCGGTAGCGTGAGCAGATACTGCACGATGCGACTCCGGTCGAATCCGGCCGCCACGTGCAGCACGTTGTTGCAGTTCGAGTAGATGCGCGTCGGATCGACCGAGCGCTCCTCGATCAGATACCGCAGCACGTCCTCATTGCCGTACTCGATCGCACGGTGCAGCAGACACAGCTCGCTCGAGAACGCGGTCAGCTCGGTCGACTCGTCGATCGTGAGGCGTACGATGTCACGCGGGTTCCCGTACTGGATCAACCAAAACGCGGCCAGCTTCTCGTCCTCACTCATCACGTTCACGTTCACCGCCTTGCTGGCGGTGAGCACACGCACGATCTCGATCAGGTTAAGCCGAGCGGCGAGGTTCAACGCGGTGTACTTCATGCCGCACAGCGAGTTCATCTCGTCGGGTGACATGCGACCGATGAGATTCCGAACCGCCGGTAAGTTGCCCGCGTTCACGAGCTTCTGCAGCACCGTCATACCGTTCGCGTCCGTGCGACTCCAGTCGTAGTCGCACAGGCCGCCCACCAAACGCTCGACGAAGCGATGATCCTCCGAGTTGACGAACAAATGCAGCTCGCCGTACGCATCGTACCGATCGAGATGCTTCCGGAACAGCTCCACATCGCCGTGGAACATGCAGAGATACAGCACCAGCATGCGACGATCGTCATCCTTCAGCTGGTCCAACGGTGCGACCATGAAGTGTGACTTGCTCGTTCGACGCAACAGGTACCGCAGCAGCCGTCGTCGCCGATCGCACGGCCCACTGGCGACCGGTTCATCCGTCAGCAGATCGATCATCGCCCGGAAGTCGCCCGCTATTGCGCAATCGATTAGCCCATAATGGCACGTCTCGTTGGGCATCAACGAACCGAGCCGCTGGCCGGCAATCTCCACGCCTCCATCGTGCACGTGCCGGCGCAAGGTGGCCAGCTCGATTTCATCCGCGCGCGCGATCGCGTCGAAAAGCGTGCGCTGCCGTTCCACCCACTGCAGTCGGTTGGCGAATTTCTCCGTGAAACATGATCCCGGCGAAGGGTTCGAGTCGCCACTCCGACTGTACCCTCCACCGTACAGCTGGAACGAGCGGTGCTTGAAAATGATCGCGTTCAAGAAGACGGTTGCGTTCGACGTGAGCGTGAGTCTCTCCAACACCAGCGCTTCCCGTCCGCCGGCGAGGAACGTCCTAAGGTTGCGTCCACTCAAGACGGCACTTTCCACCGACCGTTGCCACCGGTCGCTCGGAGCGATCGCGTTCACGGAGATCAGGATTTCGAGCAGCTCGCGGATGCCGTACTCGAGCGCAAACTGCACCACCGGCGGCAGCTCGTCCAGCACCACCTCCGCCAGATGAACCGGATCGGTGCAGTCAAACTTTTCCAGTATCTCCACCACATCGTTCACCCTCGAGTCGAACAGCTCCTGCAGCAGCTCCTCGTCGCGCTCGCGTTGCACCGCCAGCTCCGCTTCGTCCAGCGCGATCCCCTTCGTGCGGAAGAACTCGTCGAGCGTGGCGTAGCGAGCGTGAACCGAAAAAATACTTCCGTAGTACGTTCGGCTCAGCTTGTCGTGCAGCTGCGTGAGCTCTTCGTCGTTCAGGGCGGGTGCGTTCACGTCGTTCACCAGCTTGCGCGTGAACTGGTGGTATCGCGTCGTGTCCGAACCGAAGCCGGACTCGGGAACCGAACGCACCGGATTGATGCCGAACAGCCGATCCGGGTCCATAAGGCTCTGGAGCTCCTCCAGATGGCGCACCACCTTGAGTGTGTCCTCGTTTTCGCTAATACTGCTGTACGGCCGAAGCAGCTCCTTCAGCGCAAGGTTCGCATCGGAGATCGAGATCGAGCGCGAAATGTCGTACTTCTGGTAGCTCTGGTGCAGATACGAGTGGAGCAGCCGCCGGACGCACCCATAGTCCCCGTTCGCCTTCAACGCCCGGTACACGATGGCGAAGTTGGACAGCGTGACGCGCAACCGCGTCTGGTGGTACTGCATGTGGTAGAACCGGAAGTGGATGTTCTTCTCGATGAACGACAGCAGCTTCAGCTCGTTCGACATGCCGACGTACATCTTCTTCAGCTCGTGCACGATGCGGCCCGTTTCCTGCTCGTCGTAGAACACGTGCTCGAACTTGATGTGGCTGAGCGTGTGGAGGTTGTGTTCGCCGATGTAGCGCGCGTACGAGCGCAGCTGCTCGACATTGCGCAACCGGTAGGCCGTCCCGAGGAACGTTTTGTACGCCTCGATCAGCTGGATGTTGATGACGTACAGGCAGAACCGATACACCGCCCGCAGCCGTTCCTGCAGCGTTCGAACTTGCGCGCCCGTGAGCGGCTTATTGATGAAGTATTTCGCCAGCGTGCAGCGCGGTGAGAACGTTGCACGCAGATCCACCACCTCGCACGGGCTGCCCGTGGTCGATGCGAGCGGTGACAGGACGTGATCGAGCATGTTGGCCAACGTGCGCCCGAACGTCGTTCGGTGCTGCTCGCTCGCTTCACCGATGAACTGCAGCACCCGCTGGACGGCCATCCGACAGAGCGTCTCGTTCGACCGATCGTCCAGATCGATGACGAGCGCGTTCTCGACGTAATACGCGATCCGCTTCACCGTGTGCATCTGCCGTATTTGATCGTACGTGCGGCGAATGTGCCCGAACACGATGCGATTTCGGCGTCGCACCCGAACCCGAGCGCCCTGCAGCTCCCGTGCCCCGGCCTCCTTCTCGAGCAGCTTCGCCTTGTTGCGGCTCAGCTCGGCCAACCGGCGTGCGCGAATCTTTGTCAGCAGCTCGCGCCTGCTCGCCACGTACGCCACCTGTCGCTTCGAGAGGCGGAGCTTCGGATGGCATCGCTGCCAAAGTTGGCCCACCGTCAGGGGATGGTCGCGGCCCGCCCGCAGATAAGCGACATACTCCGCTACACCCCATTTGGTGTCGCCTTCCAGCACACCGTCCTGCAGGGTGGCCAACTCCCGGCGGCCCAGCTCGGTCACGATCAGCTCACGATCCGCGGCCGATTCGAGCGGACCGGTCGATGTGGCGATCCGGCGCAGATCCTCCGAAACGTGTCGCCTCCGACCGATGTACTGTGACAGCTTCTGCTCGCGGATGCACGCGATGAGATCGAGCAGCAGCTGCGGTGTCCATTGAAACGATCGGCTCGGGCCGGGCTTCGCCAGCGTCTCGAGCTCCTCACTCACCGCGTGCAGAAACCGCACGATCGTGGTTCGGTTCAGCACGAGCTTGTAGATCTCGAACCCGACGGCCTTCTCCAGGATGGACAGCAACACCCCGCACAGGTAGGCCAGCTCGCCCAGCGGAACCAGCTTCAGCTGCTTCCAATCGGTTCGACCCTCCAGATAGTGGAGACACTCGCAGATGGCCCGCAGCCGCACCACCAACTCCTCGTCCAGCTCGTTCAGGTTGTCCGCGTCGTACCGATCGCACAAGTATTTGGTATAGCTTAGCACTAACTCTACGCGCCGTTCAGCCTCAGTTTCGCGATCGGTGTCGCTCTGCATTTTCCCGTCGGCTTTCCGCTTCGAGCTCGCCGGCCTTCTCGCCCCACCGGTGGCCCCACCCGGACCGCTCGTTTCGTCGTAGCTGTGCGCGATTAGCTCGTACTCGAGAAAGACGCGCATCGATTGCTCCACCGCGACGCCCTTCACCGTCAGCTCGTCCAGCGTGCGGGCGATCAGTTTCATCTTCGTGTGGATGTCGAACGCACGCTTCTCGAGAAATATCCTCAGCAGCTCCACCGAACCCCGCCGGATGAGGCGGCGAAGGGCCTGCTCGTCCGGTACGCCCTGTAGCTCCTTGGTGAGCATGAATTCGGCCACAAAGGGCGATCCGTGCTCGAGCGCTAGCTCGGCCGGCGTTAGATCAGCGTGGTTGCGAAGTTCCCCATCAGCGCCCGCTTCGAGCAGCAACTCAATCAGACGCGTTTTGTTGTGCTTTGCCGTCACGGCAAGGTGTAGGGCGGTGTTGCCTTCCCGCCCCGCATCCTGGTAGTCGAGATCGAGCGTGCAGGACTCGAGCGCATCCCGGACCGCCTCATGCTGCCCACCCTGGATCCGCTCCAGAAAGTCTTCCATCGTGCGTCGTTTGTGCTTTGCGTGCGCTCACCGATTTTACGTCATTCCCGGAACGATCGCCTTCAGGGTCAGGGTGCTGCGGAGAGAGGGGAAAGAGAAAACAGGAAATGAGCTGCCGAAACAATTCCCAAAAGGGCAAACACATCGCGATGTGCGAGACTCGCGTTACAGCCGCCACAGCCACGGTAGCTATTTTTACAAAATGTCAACGAACTACGCTGCCTATCCAGTTTCGCAAACCGCATCCCTAAACACGCTCCCAAGCGGGATTTTCATTCAAATCATTCATTCACATTCGTCCTGCGACATCGCGTACACAGTGAGCCCCATTAAGCATCAAAAATTAAATTTACTCCACGCACACACGCACACGCAAAGGGGAAAGCTGACAGGCAGCATGTATCATAAGAGAAAACGGTGACACGCGGAAACTCTATCCGTTCCCCTTTCCCGCCGAAACCGATGGCGCACACGGCTGGAAAATCGACGCACTTCATCATCGTTTTCCACGCTTTACGCACATTTCACATCTTCGCAAAATTTCGTCTTCATCGTCGTCGTCGTCGTTGGTTGCAACGCCGCTAACGAGTTAGTTCCAACGAAGGGTCGTACCGAAGTTATGCCACGCTAGTACCCGGGCGCATAACTGTACCGGTTGTAAATATAGCCCTGCTCCCTTTCGGTGTGACGAGCGGAGTACGAGAAGTTCGCTGACTGAACCATATCAATGAATGAAGTAGGCGCTTGCAGTTGAATGAATCACGCTCCATCTCTGTCGCACACACTAGCAGCCGGTCCGGTATTGCACCACCACTTTTCGTGTACGTGTCTTTCGTACCCAGCTACAACCTAATTTCCAGCAGCGGCAATCACAGCGGCCGCCGGTAAGAATATCCATTAGCTCTTTTCGCGACTGTCACCTGTCAAAGGTAAACTAAACAACGCGACCTGTCAAACAACACCGCGACCACGAAACAAAGGGCCTCCTCTCGGCCTGCTCTGTTTAGTGTTGCTCGGCAACTTGGTGGTTCGAACTGCTGAAGCTACAGATCTTCTCACAGAGCAGAAGAGAAACCTGACCACGGCCAGCCAGCCAGCCAGCCAGCCAACCAGCGAAGCCATGCCAAACCGTTCCGCC
>JXXB01036488.1:0-22927 GCA_000956275.1 Anopheles koliensis | reverse complement strand
GTGCTCCAAGAAGCCTTGACTCGAAATGATTCGGGCAGCCCATTTCGCTCCGAACGCTCCGGTGCCCGATAAAAGCTGGCGAAAGAAGTTTGCTGTGGTTTTCTTAATGAAATAACATATCCCGAAAACCTGGGTGCAACTACCCGTTTGGTGGTGAAAATGTTCTCGGAAAATGTGTGTGCCTCCCTGTGCACCCTCTCCCGTTCCTCTCCCTTCGCACGCAAGCCCCTCAAAACGTGGCAAGTCGTCGGGTGGCGGAGGCGTGAGCGAAAAGTTTATGTGTTCATTACGAGCCGGGACGTGGTGGGAGCGCTCTTGGAATGGCACAGCCCGCAGAGGAACCAAAATCGAGTGCATGGGAGGGAGAAAAAAGAGGGAGAGAGGGAGAAAAAAAAACAATCCGAAAAGCAAAACTTTCAATGTACACACCTTCGTTGACAATCTGTTTATCTTCTCGCCGAGGGCAGAGGTGAAAAGGTGAACGAAGGGAACGTGAGCATCTCCGCGACCATCCCTCCTCCCCTCTCCGCAGTTTCCACCACCTAATGAACTGAAACTTTTCCGACGCGAGCACTCGGGCGGGGGCGAGAGAACGCCAAACAAGTTGTGACAGTCGCAAGGCCAAAAGCACTACAAAACGGTATCGATACTTGCAACGGGCAACACGCGAATCCAAAATGTTAAAAAAAAACCCGAAGCAGCTCGACCCCACAAACAGGGACAAGAAAGAGAGAAAGAGCCCGAGCGAGCACTTGTAGCGAAGTAAATTGGTTATTAGCGACGTGTGTCCATCGAGAGAAATAAAACTTTCCCTTTTAACAGCCAAACAACGACCTTTTGTCAACCCTCGCAATAAAGCCACCCAGCTGACAGGCCGGGAGCCACGAGCGAAAAGTTGCGAGTCAAACGAGCCAGGGAGCACATTTTCCCAATACCGTTGGGCTGCGAAAGTGAGCGTTTTGTTTTCCCGCAAGTGTTGCATTCATTTTGATTTAAATGCATTTTTGTCCGAAGTTTTGTTCGTAGCTATAAAATTAAGAAGATATGCATTTTATGAACCCTTTAAATGGAGTTTTATTCCAATCGCAGTAAAAAATTCTCGCCTGTAGGAAAAAAAAATAATGCAGTGGATACTTATAGGCGTAAATAAAAACTAAAATCTGTTTTTATTTTATTCTTTGCTCTAAATAAAAATGGATTTTTTACCAATTTCATTATACTTTAGTAGCCGCTAGCTATACGATTTATTATTTCTTCTGAAATATTCTTTATAAATGATGAATTTTTCTATTTCTGCTGTTCCTTTTCGTTGCTTGTCTCATTCAAGGCGATTTGGATTTATTTAACAATGTAAAATACAATCAAACCGACAGGGTTTATTCCCGTTATCAGAAAACATCTTTATAAATCCATCTCATCTTGGCGATTGCATCAGGAGCATCCGTTCCATCCAGTAATTAATTTACCGAAGCCGATAACCCAATTATAGGTGTGCGCACTTGAACGAACATTGATTTGCCGGTATCGTTGGAAGCAATTCTATGGATAGCTTTGTGATGCTATAATGAAGGGTCGAGAGAATTTTCTGCATTAAAAGACAGTGATAATTAAAAAAAAACAGGAATTCCTTTAGTTTTTCTTGTCGTCTGACTTGCCGTGTGTTGTAAGCCTGTCGATATTTTTATATAAAATGTAATCCATGTTCATGAAAAAACATCCTGTATCACTTTCTTTGTATTGAAAGCCCCACTCGGTTCACATTAAAACACGTTTCTCGAACGACATTCGTATTACTTCGCAATGCAGAAGCGATAATCGGTGGTAAGGAATAATGTCTCCTCGTTATGCACCATTCCGGGCGAATGTCACCAACGTGTTCGTTCTCTATCTTACGTAACAAATAAGAAAATGGGTTTGTCGCTCACACTTTTCTCGCTATCGTCCGGAACCGTATGCTGATCAAAGCGTCATTCGCTCGTTAACAAAGCGCCACCCAATGTCACGTGAGTCGGCGAGCGTCCCACAGCCCGTTGCATAACTTTAGGCGCTCCGGTTTTATCTCGCACCGTTGCACTGTTTGGTACCGCATTCGGCGAGCCGGCGAGCTGGCTGGAACGTTCCATAATTGATATTAACGATTCGAAAGCGAATAAAAAGCGAATTCCATTGTTCTATCAGCCGGCGGGCTGGCGGCAAAGGGCCCGCGGATGTCACAAATAAAATGCATCCGCGCACACTTTTTGGCAGTTAACGTCAATCAGCACTTTCCGGGTGAGTGGCTCGGCTGCTCCTTGCGTTCGTTTTTCTCCTGGTCCCACGGGTGGAACAAACAGAACTCCTTTTTTATATGCGACCGGGCGGGAGGAGGGTTGGAAAAACTTTCTCGAGAAGCTTACCCCGGACGGCGGATCTATTATTTCGCGATCGTCCCATTCGGAACAAAAGGCACCGGGCCCGAATCGGAGGAGAAAATTGTGTGCAAGTAAGCGCTGGGCGACCCGGTAGGCCAAGATGCGCAAATTGGCCTGGAGAGTAGCCAACCGGGGTGGGAAGAAGGGAAGGGGGAGATAATTAGATTAACGGAAGCGTAAGCAGTGGAGTATCAAGTAATCGATTTTTTTAATTGATTGTGTTAAAAATAAATTAAAATTAAAAATCAAAGAATGCTCGTTTTGGAGAAGTTTAAATTTTTTATTATTTGTTTTATTAAAGTTTTATCATCCAAATTCTCACCCAACTTGACAGTCGATCTGTTCAGCTGTGAACTCCTCGTCCACGCAACCGTTCCCGTGCATCCTGCGTGTCCATTTTCCTAATTGAATGTTCCGTGCCGGGTTTTGATTGCTCGCGGGCGGATGCGGGTTTCCTGACGCGCGGTCAGTCCGACCCATCAATTCAATCACATTATTACATTGATTTGCCGTTTAGCGAACGTGCGTGCACGCGATCGATGGAGAGGGAGGGAGACAGGTTGCAATTGCACTGAGTGCCCGTAATGCAACCCGGAATCGCCGGCCGGATCAATCAATCAATCACGAAAACTGGCCCCAGCGGGTGGGGCAGCCACGAGGAAACCGGCCGCTTGCGAGGAGGATTTTCTCAATTTCACTGATTATTTCACTCGTACGGATGTCGTTTACGTTTCGGGCACGAGTGCGAGCGGTCTAGTGCGTGTGTAAATAATACAAAGTAAGGGGAAAAACTGTTTACTGTTCGCTTTTTAACAGGTGAACGTAGGAGGGTGAATAAATTGACTAAATTCATTTTATTAGTGGTCAGGGGATTGTAAACAACGAGGTTAATTTATGAGTTATGATAAATATACACAAAAGGACAAATATAGTAATAAATAAACAGTCAGAACTGTTTGAGCCACTGCAAATAGTTTCATCCCCAAATTTTACCTTCTCAGCCTCAAAGTATGCAATTATTTGCTGAATGCTTATAACAACGTCCAATTTTGCATTCTCAGCCCACAAGTATGCAATTATTTGTAAAACGCTTTGAAATGTGAAATGTGTTGCTGTGCTTCATTTTCAACTCATCTTATTTTTTTTTAATTTAAATTAAATTTATTTTCATGCAAAAGTTACCTTTCTGTCCAGTGTAATAATAAATATTGCCTTAAGGACGTTTCCGGAAAGTGAGTTAATTATCTTTCGACAGCGCTGGGCGGATCAAACGAGTGAAACAAAAACCACCAAATTTGACGAGCGCTCCTTCAAAACAGCAAAATAAAACGCCTGTCTTAAACACTGCCGAACCTTGTGATCGATGTACGTTTCGTGAGGGGGTGGGGAAATTTTCTTTACCCCACCGGTCGGGCCGGGCTCGGAAGTCAATCTCGATCGGACCCGGGGAATTTCGGTTATAAACTTCCCGGGCGGAAAATTTCCGCCTGCGGTGTGCGGCTGGATCGGTGGGAGCAGCACACCGAGCGGTGCATGCAGGGTGGAAATGCAGGCGAAGTTTTTCGTGCTCACCAATGAGGGTTGGTTGGCTCGTGCTGAAATCGGGCCGTATTTTTATTCCACTTAGAAGGCAAGGTAGGTACAAGTTCTGCCGGCACGGCACCCGCCGGCTACACTCAAATCAATCCATCTCCAACAGGTGCAAGTGCTGAAAGCTTGCGGTGAACGGTTGTCGAACCACTTGCACAGAGCCTCCCTGGGAGATAAGACAAATTCCAGTGCATTACTCACCCGGGAGGGGATGCTTTTTTTCTAGTTGTTGGTTTGTTTTCGCTTTTCCTTGCGCTCTGCGTTGGATCCGGCCCGTGAGCCCATGATGTACTGTTACTGTAGTGACCCCCCAGGAGTGGATTTAATTAATTTCAACGCTCACCTGTGCTGGAGGACCGGATTCACCAAGACCACGAGAGTCTCTTCGGCTTCGATAAACCTCATTAGTTTATGGAGGAGTGTTGGGGCGTAAACCGAACGTCAACACCTCACCGAGAAGCATCGGTGCCACTCTCGATTGCATTGGAAAATCATAATAAAATATACTAACCCACCACCAGCGCCAGGAGATAGTTTCCTTCCCTATCCGGTCCCATGGCACTTGCTTCCTTTTCTTCTCCCGAAGGCAGCCGATGGGAAAACCGAAAGGATCCACAAGAGCTGCCAATAAAACCGCAACCGACACACCAAAAACCCACAACGATGCCGACGGTGCCGACGCTCGGGTAGCAGGAAACAATTTATTAGAATTAAAAGGGGACGCCTCGGGTAAATACCGGGCGCGTTTGCGAGCGGCAAGAAAAATACTCTCGAATCGGTTCGGTAAATATTTGAAGAGGATGCAGGGCAGCCGCCCCGTTTCGATGCCGGAAACTTTCAGCCACCCTCTCACGAAATCCATTTGTTACCCGTTCGATGGTGCGTGTGGGCGATTTTTCTTTCGCCAAACTGTGGCGGGGGTTTACATCAGCCCGTTTTGGGTGGCGATCGGGCGGCGGCTAATAGAAGGCCCATCAGCGAACCGAAGTGGGTAATATGTCTCGGATTATGCGTACATTGTTTGCGTACGGCGCCGGTGCGATGAGCTCGGTAAAAGTTTCTTACATTTTTATTTTTATTTCTATTTTTTTTTATAACTTTCCAAGTGATGGTGAGTGCCGATAAGCAGAGAAATAAATATATTTTATCATAACAGTTTCCAAACACGTCAGAAAAACGGGCCATAAGAATAAGTGTATTAGCAAAAAAATATGCTTACATTTAGGCGCCTCCGAAACTTTTATTTGCCGAGATCGAGTTTGAAAAATGCATACATTCAGGCGCTTTAATGAGATAAATTAATTTTTAAATCATTGCACACATTCAGGCGCAATGAAGTGAATCAATTTGCAGTCTTTACTGCGCCTTTGAAGATTGTGAGCGAGAAATTAAATGAAAATTGATTAAAATATAACCTGACTGGAAATGTTTTGATTTCAATATAAACAACATGTAATTGAGAATTATTTTAGATTTAAATATACTTTTTTAAATAAGCTCCTTTTTTGAATGAGTGTAATAATTGTAGTAAAAACAATAATAATTGATAATAAAAATAATTATTTATTTATTTCCAAAACGCGTCATTAGTGCTTCTAGCTGCCCTGTTTTACTTGTCACATTCAGGAAAGCTTTTTGTCCGACTTCACTACCTGCACGGAGCGTTCCTCGCTATACACTTCATGTTTGTTTTGTGCTGTTACGAACCGTGGGAGGATGCTACGGAAGCATCCTCTCGAAGGTTGATACGTTTTGGATCCCATCGCCCCGGAAAACCCTTTTTCACCTTTCCCAAACTACATCAGCTCATGAAGCTGATCGTGCGATGTTCAGCGAACGTGCGACGCGTGTCGTTGCTCTAAGCTGTGCCTGATTATTTTGACAATCCCCTTTCCGAGGGCGGCCGCAGCGGCAGCACAACTTTATCGATGTGTTTGCACGTAGCGCGTGCTGGGAAGCTCCCCTATCCGGGGATCGATCTGCTGCGAGCGTTGCACGATTGGGCGGGAGCGAAATTTCATTTTCAAATGCGTGCGACGGGGTGATTCACCGATTTGCCCGGGTGAAGCGCTCCTTTTTGACGTTCACGCCTTTTCTCGGATCGATTCGAGCACCGGTGGTTGTTTGCGCTGGGTGTGTGTGTTCCAGCAGAAGATGATACCTTCACCGCACGCACTGTTTTACTCCATTGAAGTGTATTTTGCTTTCTTCCGTTTATTTTTTGCGTTTTTTGGGCGGAATTGCACAAACGTGGCAGCTTTTGTTTCTCGCTTCAGACGACTTTTATGGCACGAACATATGTTTTACGTAAGGGAAGCAAATATTTACCCACCGTGAGGTGCGGAATTACGTAAGCAGCGGTGGCACGGTGCCCACTAACGAACCGAACCGTCAGCGGGCGATCGTCAGAAATCGAATAAAACAAGACGAAACGGCTTCTGATTGAACCGGAACGCGAGCGCTGCAAAATTCAAATGTTGAAAAATGGTCCCAAATTCAAGCGGTCGTCCCCTTGCTGGGAGCCGTTTGACCATGACGCTCATTAACACACTTAGCGTGAACGATTTTACGAGCAGCCGATAAAACCGGGTGAGATGCGTGAATACCCAAAAAACCCTCGAATCTCGAACTATGAAAAGTAAATATCCTGGATGGAAGGGGCCGAATGGTCTAAGCAAACAAAGCAGCGAAGAAAAATAAAACAACAAAACCAATCGAACGAACTCTTCGCGGGGAGCGCATTAAATTTCGGTTGGAAGCAAAAGGGAGAGTAAAACATTAACAAATTTAAAAAAAACTCCCACAACGGGAAAACAAAACACAAGCGCGTCGCGTCGTCCCGCGGGGGTCGCACAAAATTCTATCTTCGGTCCCGCTTCCGGTGGTCCTGTAGGAGTTTTGCCGCTTGATATCGGTACATTATCGTTCGATGGTTTGTTTCTCGAGCGATCGATTTCCTTACGGCCATTTTTTCGGTCACCGGCAATTGTTCGAACGCACGCCGCCCGACGCGGATTACACCGGGCCACACTGGGTGCGACATGCGGTGGTAAAAAAGCGATAGACCGTTTTGCTCAAGTTGATATTCATGGTTTAAAATATGGTCTTTATTTTAATAAATTTTTTATTCAGGTGATTATAATAATTTATTTGGAAAAAAAAGCTAAAAAAAAGGTTAAATTAAGGCAAAACATCCTTTGGTCGAAATGATGCTGTGCTAAAAAGGCACTTTTTGCATACTTGCAGGCGCAGCTTTGCTCAAGCGTGTTAACGATTGTTTATGTTATTTTTTTCGTGTTTATATTTAATATTAAATAATTTATGTTTTTAAATCGCTTGGAAATTATTTTTCGCAAAACTCATCAGCATTTTGTTTCGCCAAATTTAAGCTGTTGGATTCATTGTGCATTGCTACTGAGATAAAAAAACTTAAAGAACAGCGTGGCAAGCAAGGTATATTTTCCCGCCCGCCATGCCAACACATTGTTAGTGAATTTCACTGTTGCATTGTAATTTAAAACGGCAAACCTGCAGCAACAAACAAAAAATAATCCAAAGCCTATCGGCACCGCCGTGTGGGGCTTTCTCCGGTCGTGGTGGTTTTTGTGGTTTTTCGCCTTCGCGAAAACAAATCACGTCACTTTCAGCGATGGAAAGTCTCCTCAGCTATGTCCTCCGCAAGGTATAGGCAAGGTTTTTTTTTTAAGAAAGTTGTTTCGCCTCCAGTTTTGCTGTCCTCCGTGTAGCGGTGGGTTTCGAGCGATGAAAACCGACATAAAAATAAAAAAGAAACAAACGCCAGCATCAGAAATTAAAAACGCTAGAAAAAGTGCGCAAACACGGCCGGAAGAAGTTTGCGGATCGAAGTATTGGAAAAGGAAAAGAGCAACGCCCGAAAGGAAAGTGCTTTTCAAGCTAGGAAGTTAAGGTAAATAATTAGAGAGTGACAGAGAAAGAAAGAGCGCGCGCGCGTGAGCAAGAGAGAGTGAAAAGGCCACTGGTAAAATCGCCTGTAAAATCGCGCTTGTATTCTTTTTATCCACACCGTGAGCACAATTTGGTGGGCTACAATTCGGAGAAAAATGCGAGCCACTCTTCGGCTGGACAGTAATTAGGTTTGAAAATTTGTCTTTTTGATCTTAATTTACATGACTGTTCACATTACCTCAATCTAAATCTGTATAATCATTGTAATTATGTGTTGCATTCTCTGCGGCAAACAGTGAGAAAATATATCATAATCGTTTTATTATGATTATTATTGATTGGAGTACTTTTAAGCCATTAAACATATTTTTTTATAGTAAGGTTTGATTCAAAATGCTAAGCTGTATTTTTTAACGTTACAGATGTTTAAAAAGATAAAGAAATTACGGTGATGGTCCTCGGACGTATTGACGCAATAAAAAATATAAAAAAATGAAAGAAGTAGAGAAAGAATAACCTAGAAGCCACTCGATAGAAAGAATTTGAGAGAATGGCAGAAAATCGAAAACCATTTCCAAAACCACAAAAAACATACCAAAAATCAACGTAAACCTAGTTGTTCCCAATCGTGTGAGAGGCATGTAGAAATGAAAAAAAAAAACAAACACGACTTCAAAACAAAAACGGATAAAAATGGACGATGCAACTGATTTAAACGGACAATGAAACGTGCTCGGAATGGGCGATCGTGGTGCAGTTGCGTGCGCGCAAAACCCGGCTGCCCCCGCCCGCCACCCACTCCGGAGCCCTATTTTCAACGTCGGTCGTCGCCGGTGCGTTCGGCTGTGCCGTAATGTGTTCGTCTTTATTAGAATATTATTTTTCCACTTTACGGCACAGGAGGCATGTTTTTTTTCACTCGCCAGTTAATGTTTTTTTCTCGTCCTCGTTTTCTGTTATCGTTTTGCGTGGCTATAACTATTTTTTGTTGGTTTTTCGTTGGTCCTGTCGTTTGGCGTGTACGTTCTGCTCATGTTGCACTTGCTCACTTCACGTCATCTCCGTGGCCGTTGTTCTTGTATTTTGTTTCTAATTGTCTCGTTTACCCGTCCCAGCCCTGCTGCGCCATTCAGCCGCTCGAGGGCACGTCTCGTGCCGGTGTGTTTTTCGTACATTTTTCTTTCCGGAAACGATCCAAAAAGTGTCACGTCCGCGACGGTCGACCAGACCGAAAGTGGCTGCCGGGACGGGAACCATTTGGCCGATTTGGTGGCCGCTGGCAGCTGGCAGCGGCACGATAAACCGACCGTGCGGGACCGTTTTGCCACCGCTGCCACATATACAAAGATAATCATTCGTCAGCGGCCCGCTGCGGGAGTGGCAGCAGCTGCTGCGCTGGGTGTGAATATATTTAATTTCTGCCCGTACCGCACGCGGCTCGCTGACGGCGTGCGCGCTCGTGCTGGCTCGTAAAAATGTAAAGTACGCAAAGCTTTTGATGGACGATGTTCGTCGCTTAGGGTTGTGTTCTTATACATATTTTTTTTGTATCAAGTGTACCATTTTTTCTACTCGCCCCTTGGGAAAAGGGCCGTGGAACGGCAAGAGTTGACTATTATTTTTTGTGTGCTTCGTCTAATTCAAGCTGCTATCGTATGGTGTAAGAGAAATTGAAATATATACTTCCACACGCACACCACGAGATGCTTTCCGCATAAAAAAGCGCATCATGCACATATGGTCGAAAAGATAAACATGGGGAAAGCAGATTTGAACTATCGAATGCAACTTAACGAATATTTTGT
Organism: Anopheles koliensis; assembly: GCA_000956275.1. Lineage (NCBI taxonomy): Eukaryota > Metazoa > Arthropoda > Insecta > Diptera > Culicidae > Anopheles > Anopheles koliensis. The sequence goes on along the minus strand of JXXB01036488.1, from coordinate 13,194 downwards.
GCGACGACGATGCATTTGGAAGAAGAGAAATAGCTTGAAATAAATGTTTAAATAACTTTCCCTCTAATTCATAGATCAGAACGTAGAATAAAATAAAGGAAATTAACTTTACGTTCAATCAATGACAAAAATTCATGGCACGCCTAAATGTATGCAAATATATGTTTTTTATGGGTTCGTAGCTTCGCTAAATAATTTGATTTGATTCCGCCTGCAGGTATGCAATATTTCTAAGCCGTGCGAAAGTGAGTAGCAGCTTTCTTTGGTTCTAAACAGTTTGGTGCTCAATTTTATCACATCCAACGTTTTTACAAAATATCCAACATGTCGTGTCGCGTTCGGTTAGGTCAATCGAATCGTGAAAACGGTTTATGGCTCCGGTTGAGTCTGCTCATTTCACGACCAGTTTTACGGCCACTTTTTATTGGTGCAACTATCGCGTTTTACGTTTCCCTTTTGCCGGTTGCAACTACTTGTAAGGGATGATATTTCCTCTAGTCGCTCGTATGAACAAGCGGTTGTGTGAGTGACAGATGCTGATAGAGTTTGGAGCAGGAGGCGTACAATCGCTTGACAAAAAGATAATAATAAAAACAAACACACCATCTCGCATTGTAAGAAAATCACAACCATCCCGAGCGCTAGTATGCCAACCCACCGGAAGCTTTCCATCTTGCACCGAGCGTTCGGTACCGGAGGAAATCAAAATTCAGCGCACGGCAACAACTTAGGGAAATATCCGTGCGGCGGTTTGCGTTTTGCTGAAATGATCCGATACGGAACGGCTGATAAGATTGGGAAAGGTGCGCAACGAAGGGGAGGTCGGTAAAAAGTAGAAAAAAATAACAATCCAAACCCAACATTTCCGTCCCCTTGCTTCCCTGCTCCATCCGGGCTTGTGACCAAACAATAAAAAAAAAAAACATTGGTAAGGTAGAACGATGGGAGCGCTCCCATATTTTTTTTTCTGTCCGCCCGGACTGAAACGATCGAAAACAAATGGAAGCCATCAGGGGACGCGGTGGTACCGTTCGCATTAAAACCCCATCCCGGTGACACGGTGCCATCGGGCAATCGAACATCGCCTCGAGCTTGGCGCATCTTCCCGCCAGCACTCGATGGTTTGGAGCTGACGCAGCGAAAGTTTACGCACAATCACGGTAATTGCATTGTAATGTATAGGGAAACAATTGATTTGATGTGCCGACGATAGACTCGGGTGCGCTGAGTGTTGTGTTCGCTCGCTGCCAGATGCGGCTGGCGGAGGCGAACATATTTGCTGTGATGGGCAGGAAGGAAGCATTATCTAAACACACAACGAGACCATATTCGTAATCAAACGTAATCGTAATCATGCTTTGATTTTTTGTTTTTGCTCGTCCCGTTTGCTTTAAATTTCCATAAAATAAGCAGCGCCTAAAAGTGGACTATGTGAAAAACACGCAGCAGAAAAAAAAAAACAAAATGTTTCTGTTTGCAAACAGCCTTTTTATTTCATTTTATCTATTTTAGAGATAAATTTTCCCGTCATAATCAGCGCCCAAATGTATGCGATTTAAAACAATCTTTGCTAAAGTGTTTCAATCATGAATATATCTTGATCAGTCTTAAAGTATACAATGAGTTATAATATTTCTTTAAACTTCCATTTATCTTAAAATGAACAGCGCCTAAAAGTATGCTTTTTATTTTTTTTTTAATCTCACTCGCATTAGAACTAATTTGAAATATTCAAGTAAATGAAACATATTTCTGAATTTCAATAATCTGATTTATCTTTTCTGTTTAAAATTTATCATTTGCCATCGATTTCAATGTATAAAAAAAAAAACAGAAACAAAATATGGTGTCGACAAACTGCAACTTTCCAATGAAATGTGTTTATTTGCTTTTACTTGCAAATACAATCTCAACAATCCATGTCATCAAAAACCAGGCGAGTGCTGTCCAGTGGGTCCGGACTGAACTCCTGTTCTGCTGGCTACGTTACGACGAACCAAACAAAACGCAGCGAATTGAGAGAACCTTTTCGGTGCAAATTTTACGTGCAACGCTTCTACGCCACGCCATTGTCACCGCAAACGCGCAATCCGGCGGTGCTGCGGAATCAAACCCGATCGAGTTATTATTTCCCCGGGCTTCGCTATAATAGGAAAAACCACAAATGCAGCGGTGAAAACAGCAATCCACCCATACCCACACACACACTTGACCCAGACCAATCGCGTGGTTACGATTCGACGTTTCTCGGCCGGACGACAGCCCACCCACCGCCGTCCCGGAAAAGTCGAGTGGGAGCGCGAGTGAGATTGCACATTGTGCCGGGCCGGGGACAAACGTTTCCCCACCGGGAATTGGTTCGAATGACTTTGCTCGTTGCGTATTTCCGTCGCCATTCCTGCGCCCTTTTCGGGTTCGCCGCAGTCGCAAACGCGGACGCGGGTTCTGGAATCATTTCGGAATAATCAAATTTGAAGCTTGTGGCGCGCTCGACGGGTCTAGTGCGTTTCTTTTTTTGTTTTTTTTTGTTCGCTCACGGCAGGCACCAGCCGGCCGGAGTGGGGGAGAAAATTGGAACGCAAATTAATAGCCCGGAAAATAAAGCAACTTGAACCGCTCGTGTCGCCATTTCCGTGCTTCACATTTTAATCGCCAAACCCCGTTCGTCCCGGCAGGCATGGCATGGTGAGAGCGCTACATCATAGAAAACCGGCTCTGGTCGCTCGGGAAGACAGCGAAATTTGAGATATATTTTTAATTTTTTTTATTTATTTTTCAAAATTTATCATAGCTGCAAAACATTTTTCCCTTAGCTCGAAACCATTACGAAATTTGTCCCTATTTTCAACAAATCAAATAGAGAATTAAATCCTACTTCATGTTGGTTAAATAATTATTTATTTTGCATGGTTCGATGATTTTATAAAGAATTTTGTAAATCATTATTTGTTTCAGAAAAATTATCGCTTAAAGCGTCTGAAAGTACGCCGCCATGAAAAAATACTGTTAAAACTGATTTATTTCCTTGGAAAAGGATATTATGAATAGCCAGGTCTTCATAATATGGAGCCATTTTTTAAGCTTTCAAATCCAATCATATTAAAATAATATTCAAATTCAAATGAATCATAATTTAAAAATAAAAAACAACAATGTATCACATGCTTTTGAAATATAATTTTTGTCGCATACATATCGAATATCCATCCGAAATCGTTTTGTTGAATCGCGTTTGATGGATATTATTGATAATCGTATGATAATTTTACCACTTTGATCTCAAATGAATATCCCTCGAAATGTCACACGTAAGCATGAAATCGTTATGATCGTTAATAAATCCTTCCCACGTTCCGTTCCACGAAATAAACGAAACGTTAACAAACGTTATGAAACAGCTCGTTTTAGGGTCAAGGACGACTCGTTTGAAATCGATCTTTGTGTGCAACGTTAAAAAAATAATAAAATAAAAAAATATCCCATGGCAGCGTATAAAAATCGCACAACATTTTTTTCCGTTAATTACAATCTCAGTTTTTGCAATTTTTATCAACTTTCCACCAACAGAAGTTGTAAGTTTTCTCAAGTATAACATTTTTATCGAACTCGTAGCTAAGAGAATCGCTTAATGTGTTGGCCAAGCCAAAACGAGGGTAAAAATAAACAAAATATGGACATGCACACAAGATGGTCGCGATAAAAATAAAAACTCAAACAGCTTTTCCTGCTGTTTACCGCGACCGGCGGTAATGCAAAATCGACAACGAACGGCCAATATTGCTTCGGTGGCATTTTAGGCTAAAGTACCGTAAAGTAATTAACATGGTGATAATTAAGTTTGCCTCCGTCCGGTATCCGTTTGCGCTGTTTCTTTCTCCTTTGCACTTGCCTTGACCATACACACACACACATGAACGTAAGCACACAAACACAAACGTCCGTTTGCTGTCATTAAGCTAGGAATCGAAGCGTCAAATGCCTGCTGCTCACCGGACGCTGATCCGTTGCGGCAAATGAGAAATGGGGAGGAGGGAAATTCAGTTGACGGCAATGGCCAATCCCAATGGGGGCCGTGGAGAGGAAGGCGATTTCATTTTTTAATCTCATCAGCCCAGTATAAATAAGGTAAACAAAAACTAAAATGATGACAATCAAAATATTAGTGTCGAACCTTACAATGTGTGCAGACAATCACATGAAGTGAAAATTGAATGATTTTTTTAGTTGAAGGAAAACCGCAAGAAATAATTTCAATTTATTACTCAGAAAATCAATACAAAACTATTCAAGAGAAAATTTCGATTTATATAACAAGACGCATTCACACGCATTCTATCAAATTGTTTTTTTTTTCGTTCAAAGATGCATTTTTTTCGTATAGAATTAAAAATAGATTTGACCGAGACACCCAAAGGAAGACAATTTATGGTTTTATTACAACAAATTTATAAAATATGTTTTCTCAGTGGAAGAGTAGGATGATTAAATAATTCAATTGATTTCTGAATTCAGTTCCAACAAATTTACTCTAAATTTTCCTTAAATCTAGTTAGATGATCAACTTAGTCATTGAATGAATCTGTAGGAAGGAACATTTTTCCGGTGCCGAATCCAGTGAAATCGTCTCCCCCAACCCCACGCCTACTGCCCGTACTGATTGCAGCAATTCAAACCCGTTAAATCCATTACATCTTACTGCTCAGCCTGCTGCTGACGGCGTAAGAATTTAACGGTAGCAATTAAAATTAGTGGATCAAACGGGTGCAGCCCGCACCGACGAGACAGGTTGGAACGGAACGTCCTCGTCGTCGTCTACGTGGAAAACTTGCTCGCATTCAGCAGCGCAAAACTTTCACGTCCCTTCATCCTTTCGGAAACACGCGGAACAAAATGCGACCCGCGGCGATAATGTTTCTACTTTGTGCCGGTTTTTTTTTTTGTGTGTTTGCGGAGGGCGGAATAACGCTTTCGCACGGGGCACTAGCCATCGAGATGTGTCCCATTCCCCTGCTCGCCTAGCTAACCTTTTGGTATGAACGACAAAAATAAAATAAAAAAAAACACCCAAGGTTCTGCACCGACCGGTGACGGTGGGCGGGAAAGTTTTTGGAGAAACTGATTAACGTTGCAGCAACATAATTATGAAAATAACCCTTCACTTTGGTTAGTTGACGACTGCAAGTGAATTTTCTTGGAGAAGTTTATTCCGGCACGGGGGCGTTTTTCCGGCGGTGCCGTGAAGCCGGCAAAGCTAATCTGCGAGCACACCGACGATGCAACGTGGTCCGCTGATCAGCCATTCATAATCGCTTGAACCCGGCAAGGATTATTCATCATTAGGCACACTATCGCTTCCCGCTCGGCTGTACGCGGGTGAAGCATATTTTATCGCGTAGTTCGGGTTTAGCGAAGACGATTAAACCACTCGTGGAAGCGATCGTTTTGCGTCACGACTCCGACGAGCGCGGTCTATAAATAGACGGGAAAGTGTTAGTGAAAACAAAACGATGTATACTTAAAGGCTCTTATTAACATGCAAGCTCTCTCGGATATTTATACATCGACCCTTCAGCATCATAATTGTTTGCTAATGAATGTTATGAGTAAAACATAATGCTGTAACTATGAAAAACTGCATCTGCAAGTAGCGAAAGAAACAGGTTTCTTTTTATTCAATTTCGTAAGATTTATTATTGTTTTTTTTTTAGTATATACACGCTTTGCATACATTTAGGAGCAACTTTAGCCAAGACAAAAATCTACTCGAAAAAGGGATTGCAATAAATGAAGCAAAATTAACATTTTTTTTGTTAGTTCGAATTAGATCTGGAAAATGTGTTCGTGAGAAAGTATGGAAATTTAATTGCATTTGAATGAACGTTTTTTTCTGGTTTTTCTCACATGCAGCAGGAAACAATTTATTTATTTTTCTTTTAGTGTATTGTTTTTTGCGCAAATAATGAACAAGTATCAAACGACTTTGAATGGCAGAAAACACACACACACACACACAAAGACGTTTAAATGAAAGAAAACTGCGACATTTTGATTGTGCCAAGCCCGTATGGTTCAAGTTCAGCGAAGCCCGGCATGTGATTCCGTTTACTGTTCTTACCGCGGTAAAACTCATCTGCAGGTCACAACTCCTCCCCACCCTCCATCCCCTTTCCCCATCGACCGCGCTCGTTATTGTTTCGCTGCGACGTGTCATCTTGCCGTAAAAGCAGCCATATGATGGATACGATCGTCTGACGTCTTGATGATGCCCGGCGAAACGAAACTATTAAGCGAAAACTACGAAAACCGTCCTCGCCTCCGTGCCACCGTGAGGCGGTTCGCAATGATAATGGACATAAATTGAACCGTGCACGGGTGTGTGTGTTTTCCCACTGTTGAGGCTAACCGTAAGACCCCCGGAAGGAAAAACCCCTGAAAACCTCGAAGCTTACGGCCGCGGGCTCCCGCAAGCAGGACGACGACACATCGTTGATCTTTCGTGGCGCGCGAGGCAAGGGAAAAAAACCGCCCAGAAAACAAATGGCAACGCGAACCATGATGCGGGCGAAACCGGGCTGCCGAAAGTGTCCTCTTAGTGAAATGTGCTCCACGCGGGGCTGGGGATTTTTGTGTGTGTGTGTTTTTTTTGTTTGCTCCGGGAAAATGGAGGTTTTTCATTGTTGTTGTTTTGCGTGAGTGTGTTGTTCCGCGCTCTTTTGCTTCTTTCCCGCCCGGGAAGGCGTTCGTTTCCGTCCCACGCCATTTGGTGGCGCTTTTTATTCGCCTGCCTCTGTCGCCATCTTATCTGTCCTTCTTTCGCATCGTTTAGCCCACGTGCGTGGGTCTGTGTGAGTGTGTGCGCTTTTCCTCATCACCATCACCAGCGAGATCGCAGGCGTCGTTGGCAGCAGCAGCGACTTCACATCATAATTATCATCACACGGCACGCCACCTCGGCCGTCGGTTTCGGGTGGCGAAGCCGCGAAACATCATCATCATCATCATCATCATCAACATCATCATCATCATCATCATCATCATTTGTCGCCGGCATACGGTTTGCTGGTTCGAATTGCGCGCGGTCAATCGGTCCGGTCCCTTTTGGGGATGGACGTCCCGGGTATCGTTCGCTCTATATCGCTTCATTCCACCGAAATGGGTCTCATCTGTGGCTGATGCGCATTTGTCGGCGAGCTTGATTATGATGACGAAAGCACGTGTGTGTGTGAGAGAGAGAATACACGTGGTCGAAGGGCTCATCTGGTTGGGTGAGACAAGCGAGTGGGAAGGGAGGCGCAAATTCGAACACCGAATCGGATGCTCTGTTTCCTAGCAACGGCCTGCATTAAGATTCTAATAATACAATAATTACTTTTCCACTGAAGCGCTCTATTGGATGCTCGCTTCGAAAAACATTATAATAATAACTTGCTACGCGAATCTGCACAAACAAAGGGGTTGGAGTAAATTAAATGGTTTATTTATTTTTCCTACTGTATTTAATTATCCTGTTAATCCTGTTCGATGAAATCGTATCTTAAAGAATAATCGAATTTAATTACTAATTCTACGAGTTTAAACGAATTTTGCTAAATAATTTGTTATTCTTTAATCTTTTGCATACATTCAGGCTGAAATCTCAATTTTTTTCGTAATGCTAAGCGCTTTGCATACCATTTAGGTGGTTCTGTCTTAGTTTTCTTATCGAATAAGTAACAACAACATTTTAGAGATGATTTATATAGCAAATAAAGCTCGGTTAGGGGTTCCTTAAGTAGTAAAAAATCTATAAAACTAAAATTATAAAAGTAATTAAATTAATGGAATACATTATAAAAATAAGAATAAAAATCTATAAATCAATTAGGCACTTGTGGGCAAGGTCATAAATATGTATCTGCTTTTGTTTAGGATTTCTCTTCCACCGGGGAAAACTGGCATGACCTAATTTATTTCAAGAAAAGCGTGAAATTTAAACACACCAGTCGAATCTGTGTGACCTGTCATTTTGCTGACAGAAAAGCCCTGGAGGGCTTTGAGGAAATATAAACAAAAAAACTCGGAAACATTTCAGGAACGACCAACCGGGGAGATGCATTAAAAAAGGATGACGAGCGAATTAGACGTCCAGCAGATAAGAAAGATGCGATAAGATGACATTGATGAGGTGCTGAAATGGTGGGACACCTCTTCGCCCCCCTCCCCCGTGCCCTCTCCCCCAATCACACCGCAATGGGCCGGAAAATTAAACACCGCTCGTTGGAACCGTTTAGAACCGGGGCGATAACGAAACGCGAAGAAGCCGAAAGCGAAGCCAGGAAAATGGAAACAAAATGTCCAGCAAACCGGACAACAAATGCGCCCGATTGCTGGAGGTCGAACGTATACCGAATGTGAGGTACGCGTACTAGAAGAAGAAAAGAAAGCAGAAACAAATTCGCAGGAAAAAATCGAAATAAACAAGACAACAAGAACGGTGCAGGGGCGAAGCGAATTTGAAGCATCTTGACGGGCATTTATTTAAATTACTTTGACCTTTTTTTTCTCGTGAATATGTGTGTGTTTTTCTTGATTTCTTCATTTCTCGTACCAACCATGAGGTGACGAAGAGGAAGCGAGACAGAAAGCGAAAGGAAGAGAAAGGGAAAAAACTGTGAGATTTTTTTGTGTTCGCTTCGATATCTCACTGAAACGATCGTCTAGAGACGTCGAAGGGCGTGGAACACCCACCTTCGAGTCGAGCTGGAGCAGTCGCGTCGGAACTCGGATGGATCATCATCATCATCTCGTGGAAGTGGAGGAAAAGTAATGAGAGTAATAATAAAAATAATGGGAAACGGTGGCCACTGGGCTGTGTGTTTTTTTGTCTCCCTTTTTTTTGGTGATAGGGAAGAGGAACCACTTGCGTCCGAATGTTTCAAAAGGAGGGAATAAAAATGAGCTCCACAAAAAAATCAGCAAGGCATGCGGGATGCCCCGAGATCCATCTATGTGGTTCGTGTGTTTTTTTTTTTGTTATAAATGACATTTGAAACGGAAGAAAATTGCACACACATACACGCCGCTGGTTTTGGTTCCTTTTTCATTCCACAAACCACTGTAACGCACCCGGGTGGTTTATTTTTCGACCACCCACCACCACCCCCTCCCTCTTCTCCCGCTGCTGTGAATGTCCCACTTATCTTCATTTCTCACGCATTTTCGGGCACCATTATCATCATCTCGTTTCATTTTTCAACGCATCAACGAATTGAACACGGCACGATGTCGGTGGTGAGGAAATCGAGGAGTTTACGGGCGGTTCAACAAAAAAAAATACCCCGAGAGGTCATCCGTCGATCAGTGGCTTATGTAATGCGTTAAAGTAATTTAAAAAAAAATAAGCCACGAACAAAACATTTTACACGTGTCCATCAAACCGGATTTTTCGATCACGCAAGCTAGTTTTATCCAGCCATTATTTTTCCGGGAAGCAAATTGAATCCCTGCTCTCCTTCATTTGGCTTCAACCAACGCGCTCGGTGGACAAAAACGAGCTCACTTTTCATTTCTTTTGTACACTTTTACGGAGGCTACGTTTATTTTTCAAGATAAACAAAAAAATAAATACGTATCCCTTTATCGGTTCCATTTTTGTTGCGTCGTGAAATTGGTTGCCATGCATGGCTTTCAAGCTGGAAATTAAAATCGAACGAAACCAAAATACGAACATATTATTACTCGGAAAAATTAATCAGCATGCGTTGCCAAAAGTAAACCAACGAAGCCAATTGCGCTAAAGATAGGTATTTTTAAGCATCAGTAAGTAATTTTTGTGAAGTGTTGTGTCTGTTAAGTTTAATTATAATTATTATTTAACAGCTTTGCTCGGTTGAGGGATATTTTATGCAGTCAAACAATTAATTACAATTTCCAAACAATATCGGTTCAAATGGTCAATTTTTGAGCAAATTGATATTTTGATGGCATGTGTTCTGAAAAAGTATTTTAATTTTAATTATGATTTAACAGTATGGCGTGATTGATTGAACGTTAATGGGGGAAATACAATAATTATAATTTCCAACAATACTGGTTCAAACGGTTCGCAATTAAATCGTTGATTTCGCTGTTCCGCCTGCAGGTATGCAATCCTCGCTTCGAGCTGCAACACACGCTGAAAGTATTCCACTAAAATTTAGATGCTCGTGTTGAAAAAAAAAACACATTTAATTCGTAGCCGACAGGCTTTTGAAATGTTCAGAAACTTGGAAAATACTGCCCTTCGTCGAGGGAGAAACAAAAGCAACTATCGCACCCGATAGTGCGGAACGGTGCCTTCGCCCCGACAGGCACTTCGGCAACCGCGCCGAGTATTTATGCAACGGCTAAGCCAAAAGTTATACAACCATAAACACACATACACACGCTTCTCGAGTGGGCATTAAGATTCGCAAATAAAGCGCAAACACCAGTCCGGTGGAAGAGGCATGTCTGGGCGTGTTACCACCCGGAAAACAAATCGGGCTCGGGAAACAAAAGAAAACGGGTGTGGGGCGGTTGTGTTGATATCCCGCCGGGCGCCGAAACTAGCTCGCTTGTTGTTGATAGGCTGACCGGCGAGCTTTCGAGCTAAATGACTGGAAAGTGAGCTCGTCGGGTGCAGCGAGGGGTCGAGAGTGAAAGCTAAATAAACCTACGCCTACACCTACTTTTGTGGCAGCTAGCTTTATTCTCATCCCCACTGTCGTCGGGATGGTGTCGAGAAGTTGAGCCCGCAGAAAGCCACAATCGACCCGAGTCGGCCGTTGGGTTCCAAAAATTCACCCCCTAGGCGAGCCCAAAACTCACCCGCGGCAAACAGCAGCAACCTTCCCCAACTCGATCGAGGCGACAATCTATTAGGCTCCAAGACTAAGGCTCTAAGGCACTGCACCAGCCAGCCCTTTGGTGTCCCTCGTTTCCGTTTTTTTTCTTCTATTTAAGTTAAGGAGCCGGATGGTTTACCACCTCCGGTGGAAATTGCCCATCCACGACCATTTATCTCGCCGACACGCCCGGTCAAAACTAGCCGGAACAAAGGGAGGAAACGATCCCGGTTGCTTGGTGCAACATGTTACGAATCAGGAGACGAGTGCCGCAGAAGATGGGTAAGTGAATGAGGTAGGTGTTTTAGAAAGTTTTACTAGATTTTCCTAGAGAATATTTTAAGAAAATATTTAAGAATATTTTAAATGTTTACTATCGTTCTGACAAACTTAAACTTATTCTTTTGTGGTAGACAATTCTTTTAAAAACATCAGCATCAGCAGATTGCATACTTTTAGGGAGTATCTGTGAATCGTCTTCGAAAAGTAGGCAAAACACGAATAGAACACAATGATTGAAAAATTCATCCAATTGCATACTTTTGGGCGGAAAGACTTAAAAACGCCCAAAATTGCACAGCTTTCCCAAAAATTGTAATCGTCTCCAAAAAGTAGGCAAAACACAAATAGAAAATAATTATTGAAAAATACATCGAATTGCATACTTTTGGGCGGAAAGACTTAAAAAAACGCCCAAAATTGCACAGCTTTCCCAAAAATTTTAATATTTGCTATCGTTCTAGCAGACCTAAACTGTGAGATTACGGCAAGCGTTCTTTGCTAGACACTTACACACACGAGCGAGAGGCAAGCTAGTAATATTTTAAGCCTTCTTTCATCATGTGCTCACACCCGAAAGCCAGTGCTGTTTCGCTGATTCATTACCGCAAACGCTAGTAAAAGATTGCTAGTAACAAAAACAAATCCAAAATAAAAGCAGAGAAACGTGAAAAAAGGCTATATGCACTTTTGAATGAAGGGCCGGCGGAAATTTTGCAGAAAATCTTCCTCTCCCACAGGGAAGACAGGTGGGAGTGTGTTTTGAATCCCATCGTATCGTTGCGCAAACGGTTGGCCCGTTTGGTGCTGGTTTCGGTGTGCGAAAATACTCACGCTATTTGCTGTTGCACATTTTTGCGAGCGGCTGGAAGCCGAAGTGCGGCTGATTTATGCATTATGGTGCCACCGGTTCCGGGTTTCGTGGGTTTATTTGATGTTATCCCTTCGGCGGTGGCGCCCGCCGGTGATCTGCTTTTGTTTTGTTGGTTGATTTGTTTTTTTTTTGTATTTTTGCGACTAGATGACCGGTGTAAGCCGTGAGCGAAGAAACCGAACCCCCGGGAAAGCCGGAGCTAACAATAACAATAAATAATTTTAAGTGCTCGAGTGCTGCCTGAGCTGCCCGGGCGAGTCAGCACCATCGGAGCGCTGCTAGGTGTCAGGGATTTGTGACTTCAAAGTGCAACCCGGGATGAACGGAATCAAAGCTCTTTACGAGCGAGCTAGGTGTGGGGATGCTCAAGATGTGTACCTTTGCTGTGTTGCATCTCCGTGCTGTTGGATGCGGTTAGGGTAAAGGCAGGATGGCGTGACGTTCGAGAGAGCCATATTGTGAGAAAATATAGAAATATGTTGCCCACACCAGCACCCACACGCTCACACAAGCAAATGAGTGTGTGGTTCAATTTCGGGAGCGTACAATCTTGCACACACACGTTGCATTCTTCGGCCCGAGTCTTGGGTCGGTCGGTCAGCGTTCGGCTCGCTTCTCAAGATGGAAACACCCGGTCGCACCTTCATCCCCACCCAGGCAGCGGTAATGGGTCGGAGTGGATTGTCATGTTTTAAATATACCGTCCGAATGATTCCCTCCTCACCCACACACTCTTGCGCCAAACCACACTAAATCTTACCCCTTTCCTGCCTCCACCAACTCCCGGGCAAACCACCCGCATTTCGAAACAAGCGAGCACCGTTGCGCTTTACACACAACCCGACGGGTGGCGAGAGAGGACGCAACCGGGTAATAATGGAAAGATTTTTCCCACAGGGCTTCCCGATAAAGTTGGAAGCTTTGTTTTATAATTTTGTAATTTTAGGCATTTTTTCTTCTTAAAAATCGTGCAAAATTCGGATTAGAGTTTTCTCACAAAATTGCGCCTAAATTTAGACAATGAAATGTTTTTACCTCATATTTCATCAAAAACACTAAGTTTCACTACTTCTGCTCGTGAAAGAATGACTTCAAACCTTAAAAAATGTTTTTAAAAGAATTTAGGATCGGTCCAATAACAAATGTAAATATTAAAATAAAAATTAAATGATTAAAAATTAATAAAGATTATTAAAG
>JXXB01036472.1:0-12540 GCA_000956275.1 Anopheles koliensis | reverse complement strand
CGCAACCCCACCCCTCGCGTCCACAAACTAGCTGTCAATTGTCTGACGGGGAATGCATCCATCGCACCGTTTTATCCGTGCCGTAGATTTACCTGTCATAAAAGTGACATTTCTTGCCTCTAACAAAATAAAAGAAAACATTATTTTACCATCCTCGGATACGGTTTGTGTCGATATTTGCGTGAATAAAAAAATCATGTTACACTTCCACTAATTGCCGTTTTCCTCTTTTAGAAGTAATCCAGCAAATCTTCACGATGGCCGGTGTTATCAAAAAGGTATATAATAGATGATGTCTGAAATGTGGTGTTTACTCGCCATAGGGACTGCTTGCTGTGCTGATTATGTCACAAACCGCCCGGTCCTTGGATAAACACTCGCATATGTACTGTATTTTTTTAACAACTTGTTTCAGGCAACGGGTCTGACTGGCATGCAGGTAGCTAAGAATCCGCACCACACGCTGACGGCTCTGTACAACAAGATCCTACGTGCCGTCGCCAAGATGCCCCAGGAGGCAGCTTACCGCCGTTACACCGAGCAGATTGTTTCCGAGCGGGCCAAAATCGTTGCCACGGTGAGTTTTACCATTTGTTTTGCTAACAAAGCAAGCGTTTACTAATACCACGTTCTGCCATTGCAGACTCCGAACGTGCTCGAGATTGAGCAGAAGATCAACTGCGGACAGGTTGAGGAGCTGATTATACAGGCGGAAAATGAATTGACGCTCGCCCGCAAGATGCTCGGCTGGAAGCCATGGGAACCACTTGTGAAGCAGGCACCTGCCACCCAATGGGCCTGGCCACCGGCCAACCTGCCCGAGCTGAAGTAAACCTCTCCCAAGCCAGTAAGTCGTTTAATTCCCTTCCCCCATCCAGATCCAGATACACACTCGTCCCTTCGTAGGCAATGAAATTGTGAGGTTCGCATGTGCTGTGTGTAAATAAAGACAACGTGCGTCCAAGTATATGCTTTACTTCACTAGACGTGTTGAACATAACCAAACGATGACTACCGCAGAACCCGCGAGCAACTATCGCGTGAACACTATTTTCAGCTTCAACCTATAATCGCGCCCTGTTACGTGATTCATCGCAGTGATGGAAAGACAGATTCAGTAGCCGTGGGAAAAAGTCAACAGTCCGCTAATACGTGCTTTACCGTCTCCGGACAGGCCGCCGAAATGCTGCGTATAGCTTGCCGAACCATCCAGCTTGGTGTTGCCGCTCTGACTCTTCCACAGGCTCGCAATAGCCTCAGCGTTCACGTCCGTTCCGTATCCGTCCTCGTGCGTTGCACCCAGGTTGAGTGAAAACTGTCGTTTGTGGCGCTGCTGCTGTCCTTCCTGCAGCTAAATTGAAAGATGTGGGAACACAACGATTGAACACAACGATGCCATCATGCACGCGACAACCTACCGCTGCTACCGGTCCATATTCTCCCAGAGCTTTGGCCTCACAGAAGGACGCCGAAACGACAAGCAACACGTACAGAAGCAAGCTAAAATGTATGTTCATCTCGAGATCGAGTGCGCTTATTACTGTCCAGCGATTACTAATGAAACGATCTTTGTTTTACGATTGACGCGAGAATTGCTGCTGGGCCCCGTGCTTTTACTCTGCGCATTACTGATAACGAATCACGAACATCGGCAGCAGGGTAAGGAATTCAATCGGAAGAATGTTTTTCAAATACGCGACCAGTTCCACGGAACGACGTATTTTACGAGTTATCAGTCGTTTGTTAAACCTAGCAGTAGGAGGATCGGTAATGCACGCGCGTCGTGCAGATTATTAAATCAAATAAAACTTGCCGAAAGTTAAATAACCAAATGGGTTCAACTGCTTTTCCCACAGCATTTATCCACTATAGAGGCGAGTGCGATCGAAAAAAAAAAACATCACAACTTTTTGATCCGACACTTTGAAAGTGATCCAGAAAGTAGCGAAATGATCATGATACTTGAGACACGTAGTTTTTGACATTTGTTTTACACCAAGCAGAATAGCAGTGTGAACAAAAGCACTCTCCGGTTATCTTTCGTTTGTCTTAAATGAAGTAAAATTGCGTTTTATTGTGTTCGTGTTTTCCATTTTACTTTTTATATCCATTATCGATACAGATAATATAGCGAAATTGAAGTAAGTCGTGTCGGTTTGTTTATCGCTTGAATTGTTAAACGTTCGTTTAACCCTCGTTCCTGCGCGGTGTTTGTGTTTGTTTGTTTTTATTTATGGTTTAGACGCGTTAATTTGCATTAGAAAACGCATAGAAAATAGGAAACATTTGGAGATTTCGCAAAACAGGAAGGAATTTGCTGATATATTTGTCAACAGATTATGAATGCGTTTTTTTATCGATCTTTAGCAAACTCAGAGTAAAATGGTTGGAAAACCAAAACATAACTACACAGTTCAGGGAAGTACTTCAATTCAATCAGGAATACACGTTCCGTAACGTTTCGCGTGGGATAGAAACAGTTTTAAGGTGTTATCTGTGTTGTGTTATCTTTTGCATAGCATTTGTGTTGTTTGTCCTACCTTACTTCGCGCCTACGTTTCTCTTACGACTGTTTCATGTTTTGAATGTTTCTCACTGCTTGCAATTGCCTCCCTCCTCCCCTCCAAGCATCTCATGAACCGCACCCTCGCCGGCACCACACTTCACAGTGGACCGGCCTTACAGTGCAAAAGTGCAAAAACTAAAAAACACACTTTGAGAGCAAAACTTTCTCACTTTTCCTTACGACCGAATTCGTTTTAGCCTAGACTTAAAAAATATTACTTAGAATTTCTTTGTGGTTTTTCTTTCCTCACCCCGTTCTTAATGCTCTTGGCGCGTCGTGTCCGCCACACACGCGTCGTCCTCTAGGGGTTCTCTAGCACTCTTTTGCATTTGTTACGTTTTCTTTCCTATCCTTACAGTTATTGTAGCATCAAACTGTTACAAGTCAATCTTATTCGATTTTGTTGTTTATCATTATTTGCCTAAAATATGTCTTAATTTTTGTTATAATTTTTTCCATCCCTTTAATTACACACGCTTCTCTCGTTTTCATGTTCATGTTCTTTCCCACCCTCCCTCACTCGCTCGCTATGTGTTCTAAATTTTATTCTAACTTATCTTCTTTTATCTTGCCTAAATGTTTCGACACATTGTTCCAAAGGTCGATTTGCTGAGTTTAGCGTACCTTTTATTATGCTCTTCTAGCTGCTGTAGCTGCTACTGCGGAGGTTTCATTCACAGCAGCGTTGTTAATTGTTTTGTTCTCATCGAAATGAATGAAGTGGCGTCGACTGTGAAAAATATCCATGAACAAATGTCGTAACGAAAGCTTGCTGATGGACAACGGTGTGTTTTAAGATCAACATGAGAGAAGACCTGGATGCTCCAACGGAAGCGCTATTGCTCCAGATTAACTAACAGAACGAACCAACACATTGTATTTGTACACAAAAAAACGGATGATACGAATCTACTTAAATAGTATAAACATAAGGTGCATTTTAGCAAATGTAACGTATTGTTTAAAGAAGTATCTTCAAACACGCTCACAGTTTGCGCCACTAACGCAACAACGTTGTCAATGATAAGAAAAATGTTGTTCCTTTTTGTTTTGTTTCGTCCTTTTCACGTGACAATGGTGGGTACTAATTTTTGTTTTTTATCTGGCATTGGAAAATCAAAATTCCGGATCGTATTCAATCTGTATAGAGCAACGTTTGATGCGACAAAATCGTCGAGACCATTTCATTTCCCTATAGAGCTAGATAAAATAGTCTAGTAAGTCACCATCACGGGAGGCGTGCACGCGTAGATCGTTACGGCAAAGTAGAAAGATAAAAAAAAACAGTGCACCACATCGTCCTACCGTATAAGTGAATTTAAATAATCCATAGTCCAGGTTCTCCGTTCGTTCTCTGTTTTAGTAATTGAGCAAACAAGTACATCCTACTGCCCTCAATAGCAGCTGCGCGTGTTGGCAAGTCGCGAACAAAAACAAAACATTAAAAAAAAACAAAATGTTTATCACAAATTTATCATACGACGCGATCGCGGTGACCTACAATCCTTATATTCATGCGATCGGTCCCCGATCGTATCGTTTTGTTGTCTGGTTTGTCTGTCTGTCGTTTGTTGCTGTTGCTAAGTTGTCCACTCTGTCTTCTTCCATCATGCTTTAATTTGTTATGATAGTGATATAAGCTGGTTTATTTTTATATTTGGTAGTTAGTTTACGTAGAACGTGTTCATGATATATTTAATCGACGTATGTTCGAGCCCGAAACAAAGGAAGAAATCGTTGTACAAAAAAAAATACGTCCCAGGAAAGTGGCAAATAATCATACGGAACGCATACAAAAAAAGAAGGCATAAGTGTTCCATAAAAAATCGGTACTCCATGGAACTCTTCCCCAATTCTCAATTAGATTTTTGTACAACCCCCTGCACACAAAAAGGAGACGAAACAAGTATCTGCTCACGATTATACAATAAAACATTTTGATTTTCGGAAACACAATACTTCCGGTTCTCACTCGGGCTAGTGAAAGTTTTTAAAGCCGAAGAAGGGTTCTATAGTGGGCCAGATAGATCTATGACCCATGACCACGTCTTCCCTTTCGTAAGAATAATTTACTCGCATCCCTGTCTGCTATCGATCAGTGTTCATTCCCGCTACATCATCTCGCGCTGTCTTCGGCCCGCTTGACAATCGGGGTTTATGAGCAAAAACGGAAAGCTAACTGTACCAGATTCGTATGCATTTACCATCGTTTTTATAAAATTTAAATTGGTCGGATGGTCGTTTTAATAATGAACTATCGAACGCACTTCTCAGCAAACGCACGCGGATATGCGCAATCGATTTTTAAACCAATCATTTGCTGTACGATCGATGAACGATCGACAGGAGCATGCCAAAATAGATGTATAAAAAATTTAACCACTCTAACTAAAAGATGCCGATTAATAAAATCAACCACAAGAGCCCAAGACTAGAGTGAATATTTTTTTTCGCGCTTTAAAGTACTCTTTCTTACGCTCGGCCACACGCTCGCCACTCATATAAAAATAAGATTCTTTCATCCATCGTTCCCCGGTGGCTCACCGTACCCTATGCGTGCCTTGGCTTGAATTCAATTCGCGTCGTTTTAATGTTTTAATGCTGGTGCTTTTAGTTGAGCACAGTACACAAATTCCTCACATCTGATATATAATATGTATAGTGGTCCTAAGAAAGCTATTGCAAAATAGTGTCTACTTATCGAGGTCTACTAATGGGTAGCGTGTGAAAACAGTGTTGTTTGGAAAGTAAGACTAAACAAAAAAATGTTACACACCGCGTGAAAACAAAACTGTTCTTATACATCGTTACCGAAGGCAAATGTGTGTTCCCTACACACACAACGCATCGACAAAAAGGACATCAAACCCTTATCCTCAACTCACACTCTCTGGCTCCTCGCAGCCGCTTTCACACTCCTTTTTCACGCGAGAATGGTGAAGAAGATTGTACAGACAAAGACAATCCCCTAGCCTCGTTCTTCTCGTTGTAACTCGCGTATGTATGCGTGTGATTCTTTGAACAATTCAATCTGTTCAAAACTAGCACAATTATCTAAAAGTAACACCATCTCTGTCACCGCACTCGTAGTTATTATCGTCAGTAAAAAGTAGATAAAGCAAAGAAGGAAAAAAACGAAAACAAAACTATAACTTACCACCTAAAAACATCACTCACTCACAACACACCACACCACCACATCGTTCAACCCCTTTCCGTCCCCAGTTTGACCACGTTAAAGCCGATCCGAATCAGTCAATTGTGGCCGGGCGATACACCCCCCAAACCCCATTTTCCACCCGGAGTGCCGCTTCCTTGGACGTCATGATTTCTTGCGGGATGGGATGATGATTCGATAGTTCCGATCGTGCGGGAGAGGCGTTTTAAAACACATACGGCGCTTAGTGAAAGGGGAATTTTGAGCACGACCGCAACCATTGCCGAGTATAATCGCGACACCGTGCAGCGGGTGGCGTGCTTCAGATCCTTTTACCGGACGATGGCGGTACGATGTGGACACTTCCTTTGCCCGTGCACGTTGCCATTGCGCCTTTTCCATCACTGACACGGGGCCAAGGTTTACGATTTCCAATTGTTTTGCCTACTGTTGCTCGGCCCCGGGTTGGACTGTGACAGCATCTCCTGATATTGACGTTGTAGCTCGAGTGCGCGCTGCATTTCGGCAAGCGAAGATCCTTTGCCGGCGGCCGAGAGTGACGCTGCCATTTTCAGAAAAAAAGACAAGACGATGTTTTAGTATTCAATGAAGCCTCATTTATCGAAATCTCCGAGAAATTGTTATGCGTTAACAAAGTGGCAATATTATAAAATGAAAAAAAAACAGAAGAATGCAGAAATGTGAATATGCTATTGAAAGAATATTGACAACCTCCGGACGGTTGTGTAAAATCTAAATTAAAAGCCATTGCCAAGAGGGTAAAACGATGCACTTAAATGTTTCTTTTCGTTATGGTTTGCTATTTAAAAAAATAAGCTATTTTTACATGATTGCGTGAAAAGCTTAACAACTGTTCGATATCCATGATAAAAACACTTAGTGTGTGCTTGACCACCCAGCCACAGCCTCTCATACGTTCTCCTTATTTTAGCGGAACCGAGCATTTCAAAGCCCCAACTTACCGGCGGCCTGTGCCATTGCAAGCTGATACGAGTACAGTAGCGGCGAAAACTGCATCATCTGCGCCTGCAAGTTGTTGATGTTGCCAAGGTTACCGGCAGCCTGCAGATTTTGTTGAATCCCTGTGAAAGTGAAAATGATAAAACGATACGAAATGTATTCAATTGTTTGCAAAAGCACAACAGCGCAGACATGGCTAGCAACAACCGTGCGCCTTACCTCGGAAGAGCTGCTGATGGAGCGCCTGAACGGCGGCCGCAGCTGCCGTGGAGTTACTGAGATTAGCCAGGTTGCCGAGACTGCCGAAATTGCCGAGCGCTCCGAGCCCGCCGAGCCCACCGAGTCCGGCCAGTGCGGTCAGTTGGGCGGCAGCTGCTTCGGCGGTCGCGTTCGCCGTCGCACTGTGCCGGCTGGAGCGGGAACTGGACGCGGGCGGCGGTGTCTGATGTTGGTTCGGTGGTGTCGGTGTGGGCCGTGGGGTCGGTGTGGGTGTTTTCGATTTCGATGGTGCCTGCGACTGCAGGTGGGCCGCGTGCAGCTGATGGAGATGGTGATGGCGGCTCTGCTGTTGCTGTTGCTGCTGTTGTTGTTGCTGTTGCTGTTGCTGCTGTTGTTGTTGCTGCTGCTGCTCTTGTAGCTGTTGCAGCTGTTGCTGTTGCAGTTGCTGTTGGAGCTGTTGCTGTTGCTGTTGCTGGAGCTGCTGTTGCTGCAGCTGCTGCAGTTGGGCCTGTTGCTGCTGGCGCAACTGCTCCTGTTGCTCCTTCTGGCGTTGCTGCCGCTCCTGGCGCTCTTGTTGAGCGGCGGCCGCGGCTGCAGCTGCTGCTGCGGCGGCCTGTTGCTGCTGCTGCTGCTGCTGCAAATGCTGCAGCGCGGCCTGCTGTGCCTGGGCCTGCTGTTGCGCTTGCTCGAGCTCGCGAAGTTCGCGCTGCTGCTCGCGCAGCCCCGGCGTGGACGAAGGTGTGGGATGGATTTCGACCGGCGACGGACTGCTCTGCGCCGCCAACCGGGCTTCGATTTCCTGCTCCTGCTGGAGCGCCTTCACGAACGCCGTCTTCAGGCGGTTCGTATGTTCCGCCTTCAGGGCCTTCTTCACGTTGCTCGTCACGCACTGCTCGCAGATAACCTTCGGATCTTTGCCCACTATAGTCGGGGGAAGGGAAAAATGGACAAACACGAAGAAGCATCGTTAGAACCATTTGTGGCCACGAGCGCCCAACTAGGACGCGCGCTAAAACGCTTTGTCCCCTCGCACGACGAACACACATACACGGACACACCCACACCCACCCACAGTATGCACGTGCACGGGGGGAACGACAAAAAAGGAAACAACACAAAACCTGGACTGTTCTGAAAAGTGGGATTTCCTCTTTTACCCTGTTTCTCCCATTTCCAGACGGGCGTGAAGTCGATCTTGCACTGCGCGCACCGGTACGGCTGCTGCGGTGGGTTCTGCTTCTTATCCTTCGTCAGATAGTCCACCACGTGCTCGAGCCCGAGCAGATACACGAACTCGATGTTGCTCGGGTTCGGCACGAAGTGCATCTCCGGTGGTGGCGGCTTCGGCGGCGGAATCTGTCGGTTGGATTGGTGGACATTAGCGGCCGCTCGAGAAGGAGGAGGAGGAGGAGGAGCAGAGAAAAGGGATCCGGGATGCTTACCTGCAGCAGCGTTTTCTCCAGCTGCTTGCGCAGGGCCAGCTTCGCCGATGCTTGCCGTTGGGCCTGACTCTGGGGGTCCTCTCGGGTCGATTGTTCACCACGATCGCGCTGCAGAAGGAACATGAAGGAGGACGAATGGGAATCGAGTGTGATGAAATATCTTATCTTTCGATGACTCATCATGCATTATCAGTATTTCCAGCGTAAAACCGGGTTGTTTTCGATGTTAGCAAACGGCAAATCATGTGGCAACCGAGGTGGTGTGCCCATATTATCTTGCTTCAGAAGAAATTTAAGTAAAGCACTGCATGTTTGCTGCATAATTGCGTCCCTGACACACTTCACCAGGCATTAGGCCAGTCAAAATGGGAGATTGTTTGATTATTTAATCATTCCAGAACAAGTACCACAAAACATGGAGAAAAGAATGCTCTTAGAAAAATACAGAAATGCTATTTAATATTTAATACTCAAATTTTGTAAATAGTAAAGAAACTTCGAATCAATGGGCTTGCTGACGTTTGCATATTATGCAAATACAATAGAAAATCAATTTAAAACGCAATTGCTTCGCCTGCAATCTGATCCGAAGCAATCGAGCGTTAGTCCATTGTATAGTACGGAGAAAAAGTATATTTTGCTGATGGTAAAACATATCGGAGACCTTGTTCACAGATAGAGCGCTAGGTTAACGAGTGACTAATAGGTCCCGCTTATAGGTCCCGATCGCATTCCATTGTGATCATCAACGCGATAGCAACAAATCAATGATGCGCAATGAGAGACCCAAAGGCCTCGCGTTTCGAGTTAAGATGCGTAGTGTTGTGGTATTTTTCATCGCAAAAAAATACATACACGAACGAAACGCTAGTCTGTGACCTTAAGGCCATACATCCGCCTGACACACGAGTGTGTAGATAAGGGCGAAATAAAGATGTGCGTACGTTTTTCTGCCTCCATCTCACCGATGGGTGCCGAATAGGCGAAAGGAAGCTGGTAAGAAACACGACTATTATTGCATTAAAAATCTGCTCCATTTCGGTTCGATAAGCGTCGCCTCCTGCGTTGCGCAGCAGTCAAACGTCTAATTATCGAATTGACGCATTCTTCAAAAAGCGAACAAAAAAAAAAAATCACCCATTGTCGCGCGTATGCAAACTCACCTTCAGGGACACGGGTTCGACGGTCGTGCAGCTGATCTGGGCCGGTATTGGTGGCGTCGGTGTGATCGATACCGAGCTGCTGAGCTGTCCAAGATTCTGCGACTGAAGTTTTGGAACCAACGAGAAGAAGCGAGAAAAGGGGAAATGAATAAATGCACTCGAAAAGAAACACCTCACGCTTCCCTTTCCGGGAAAGCACGCGGCATGATCTCCTCCTCTAACAACAAGGCGGTCAAAAAGTATGCGCATTGGACTGAACCAACTTTACATTCGCGGTCGACTCACATTGCGCTGCTTCATGGCCGCGGTGGGCGCGTTGGTCGGCGTGATCGTCACCGAGGGCGTGATGATGAGGTTGGACGCGGCCCGTCCCAAACCGATCGGTAACCGCTGGCCGGGATTGCTCGGTGTGAGGGTAGCACCGCCCGGCAGGGACGGACGCTGCGTTAGCGACACCTTCGGCACCGGTGTAATGTTCAACGGTGAGCCACGATTGCTACGGTTCGAGAGGGAAGAGAGAAAGAGCGAAAAAGGAGCGTATGTATTACGTCCGCTTAGGTTCACCACTCGAACCGCCGGGAACTTACTTGACCGGATTCGCGATGGGTTTGCCGGTGGTGGATGACGATTTCGAGTGGGCCGGCAGTGGCACGGCGTTGGTTGGCGTGACGCTCAGCGAACCCTTCGTGAGGGCGGCCGGGATGGAGGCGAGTGGGTTCGTTAGGTTCGGGTTGCTCGGTGTGACGATCAGATTCTCCTTCATCATGACCTGCTGCGACTGTTTCAGCTTCTTCAGCAGCACCAGCTTCGTTTCCTCGCTCCGGAGCTCCTCGCGCAGCTTCCGGAGGCCACGCTCGCGTTCGCAGATTTCGGCCGCTGTTAGCTCCTTGATCGGGTAGACCGGTGGCATCTCCTCGTCCTCGGACTCGGACAGACCGGCGGTGACGCTCCGCCCCCACCGCTGACGCTACCATTCTGCGAGCGGCCGTTCACCTTCGCCGGGAGCAGCACGATGTCCGGCACTTCCGCGTAGGATTTGACTTCCGTGCGGGGTCGCAGGACACGCCGGCCGGGGATGGGCGATGTGTTGCCACCTTCTCCACCGACACCGCTGCCTCCACCGCCTCCGCCTCCTCCACCACCAATACCACCAGTTGATGCAACAGCACTTAATGCTGCAACGCTTCCGGCTGATCCCACCGAATTGATCCCGGGTGAGGAGGCCGGAACGGGTGGCAGGGCGGGGGTGATGGTGAGGCCGGAGTTTTTCGCCAGAGCCCGCAGATCCCGTGCCGTGGACGGTGTGATCGTGATCGAGGACCGGCCGGAACCGAGGCTTAGATCCACCACGGCCGAATCGTCCACTTCCATGCGCTCCATCTTATCACACGTACACACGCACACGGATGCAGCAGGGCTTTACACTTTTATTTTGATCACTCCTAATCCTAATGCACTTTTTACACTGCACAAACGCATTGCATGCACGCACAAACACACGCGTGAAAACGCACGAGGAAATGGAAGAAGAGAAAAAAAAACAGGTAAAAAAGAGCATTAATTTCCCGTTAAATAGACACACACGAACACACACACACACGGGGATAACAACAAAACTACAGCCTGCTGCACTGAAACAAATTGAGAAAGCCACCATCCATAGCCACCTTCGACGGTAGGGTATTTTTTTCACACAACGGCAGCAACATAGGCCCCCGATATTAATGATGCTTCTTTTCCTTCTTGCTGCACACCTTTTGGGGGGCGCTTTTCATTGATTCCGCCCTGCCTCCACTCCCACCACCACCGCGTCGTCCACCCCTTACGTCCTTCCAACTTAGTGCGCACACTGAGAGGTGGACCAAGAACTACCATTATCCATCGTTTCACGCGCGCGCCCTCTATCTCTATCACACGAATAATTCTGCCAACAAATCACACCGAAACCGAAGCGAGAGAGCGAGCAGGAGAAGCGACGAAATAGCGCGGAAAGAAGAGGAATTCGGTAGTGCGGCAAGCAGCGGGTGCGTTTGGGGCGGTGGTGTGGGGTTCTGCAATTACATAGTCACTATTATCGTTCGTCGTAGTCGGTACCGTCGTCGCTGTCGATTGCTTTCTCTGCTACCGCCGCCTTCCCCCACATTCCCCCTCCCCCAAAAGGGCGAAACACTCTTGCTGGCACAAAATGCAAAACCCGGAAAATGAAGTGGCCGCGGTGTGATTAGAATTATGCGTGATGGCGAGGAGGATAAAAACGGGTACCCGCTGCCCGTTATCAATGCCTGTTTTATCGCATTATGGAACTTGTAAACACACTACTCTCACTCGCACCGTCATGCACCGCGCCGTTTCGGGTGATTTTAACCCAATTCGTCAACCTTTTTTTTTATTGCTGCCTCTGCTGCCCTCTTCTGTGTGTTTCTCTTACGCCATGATACTTTTCGGTTGTCAACTTTTCTAACCCCCGCGCCACCCGCTCGAACCGCTTTCGTCCGTCTGCAGCAGCAGGGTGCTCTAGATATCGGGTCGAGACGATGCCTCTCCCGCCTCGCTTGCACTGTTCTTCCTCTCCCTTCCACAACGGTACCAGACACATATGCACACGCACACACACACACACGCACGCACGGACAGCTCCGTTTTCACGAAGGAAGCTGCAGCGGAATGCAAATCGCACGCACGAAACCGACCGCCGGAAGCCGAACGTGCATTTTACACGAACATATTATCGTCTGGGCACTGCTGAGCCGCTGAACACTTACCACGTACGCTTTCTTGCCAATAAAAATACACACTCTTTCCGCAAAAGCAAAAAAACACAACGCACACTCGCAAGGCGCTGCATCTACGCGAAGTTTTTTTTGACAGGTGGAATCTTTTGACGGCAAGCCGAAAACGCTTCCATTTCACGTCAGTTTGGAATTGTGCGATGAGTTTGGGTTTTACTGTTAATTTGAGCTGGCATTGTTAATTTTTAATTTAAATTATTTACATTGAATAAAGTAGATTTTC
>JXXB01036460.1:0-10450 GCA_000956275.1 Anopheles koliensis | reverse complement strand
AGAAAACAGAATTGGTTGACCGAATACAAAAGTGTAACGAAATCTACCGGGAAGCATTGGAAGCATTGCCAACGAAGAAGATGCACAGTTTGTGCATAGAAACGATGCTTAAAATTAATTCCCTAGAGAACGCAACGGTTGACGAAGCGAAAGCGATGCGAAAAGCGCTTGCCAACGCGTACAAACGAGCGCTGAACGTCGATTTACTTGAAGAAGAAAAGCTGCTGCAGTATTTGAAACTACTGCTGCACAATCCCAAGCCGAACGACGAACTGGTGATGACCATCATTAACAAAGGTTTGGAGCAGTATCCTTCATCGTTGGAGGTGTGGTCGGCATACCTTCGCTATGTTGTCAGTAAGGAAATCAGCGTGGACGAGCTGCAACCAATCTTCCGTCAGGCAACGAACGCCCTTCCGGATAGCGTCAGCCAGTTACCCTTGTGGCAGATTCTTTTTCAGTACTACAACTCCAACCCATCTCTAAGGGACAAGTGTGAGGAACAATACCGGCATGCCATCGATCAGGAGCCAGAAATTTCGCATCACTTTCAACCACTTTATCTAGAGCACTTGGCGAAAGCCAAGAACAGCAACATTGCCAAGGTTCGTCGTGAATATCAACGGTTGGTGAAGAACTACACAACCACGCTGGAGTTGCATCAGACCATGGCAAATTTGGAAGCGAAACAACAACCACCGGATGTGTGCGAGTGGCGCAAGTGTCATGAGCATGCCACTCAGTTCTACGGCAAGTCAGACCCATCCGTTTGGCTGCAGTACATTCAGTTCGAGCGCGATCACGGCAAGGCGCAACACATGCAGTCGCTGTACGTACGGGCAAAGGCTGCACTGGATGAGGAGTCATTCACGAGCTTTCTTCCCCAGTACGAAATCATCCATAACCCATACATCGTGCGTTACTGAGATGAAAAACGCATGGAGTAAGCGTTGATTTATGTAACAAACAATAAATGTATTCAAAAAGTTTCCCTTCACAATTCCAAACCTGCCAAATCATCGTCATCCTCATCCGGGTTGAGAAAGTTCGCCAAGCTCGATTCTTCCACGTTGGGATTTGCTTGGGCTTCGGGTAGTTTCGCTGGTGACCGTAGAACAAATGCATCCAGCGGACCCTTACTGTTACTGCCAGCGCTGCAACCGGTTTTGTTGAGGAAAGGTTCTATATTGCCGGCATTGCTGGGAGCCTTCACGTACGATGCGTCGGAAAAATCCTCGTTACACAGTCCCACCCGGCTCAGTGTCTCCTGTTTCGATTGCAGCATCTTCCAGATAACGTCATCGGCCGTTTTCTGTGCTATCAGATATCGCACGGTAACATTATCCACCTGGCCGATACGATGTGCACGACTTTCAGCTTGTGCGAGAGTCTGTAAAAAATGGATTATCATTCCCCATGCGAAGAAGTGTGGGAATACATACGCGAAACTTACACTCGGATTCCAGTCGAGCTCGGCGAACAATACCAGTTGGGCGGCGGTAAGCGTGATGCCTGCATTGCACGCTTTTAGCGAGAGAACCGCAGCCAGGCAGGTAGTGTCTGTTTGAAATTTATCCACCAACGTCTAGGGTGTAAGCGAACGGAGTAAACGAGAATTCATATCAAATTGAACGATTTTTCTTGCAATAGTTCACTGACTACTTACCCCTCGCAAATCCGAACGTGTTGAACCATCGATTCGTATAAAGCTCACTTTCTGTTTGTTGAGAAAATTCCCGATGGCATCTAACATGTGGTGATGGTGAGCAAAAATGATAAATTTCTTTTTCTCTTTCAGCACCTGCTTCAGGTATGCACTGTGAAAGAGAGAATACGTCTGCTGTTATTTGCGCAATGCATACATTCACTATATCTTACCAAACAGCCGGTGCTTTGGCCTCCGCTGTTACACTGTAGTACTTGATGAGAGCTTCGTCCCTTTGCCGTCCCTTGCTCGAGCTATAATCGCTTGCATACGAGTTCATATTACCCTCAACCTCTTCGTTCGTCCACATGTACGATGGATCGAGCATAACCGTTTCGCGATTTTTCTCCGTCAACTCCGACATCACTTCGTCCTTCGTTCGCCGGACCATAAACTTTCTCGCAAGCAGCAGATTTAACTCCACCAGATTCGACTGACCCGTCGCATTCCAACCGAAATTCGTTTGCTTTCCCGCACAGTACCGTGTGCTGTACTGCTTGAAGCCACAGAACTTTCCATCGAGCATCTGCAGTTGAGTGAACAGTTCCACCGGGCGTGACAGAGCGGGAGTCCCGGAAAGCAGCACCACACGCCGTGCTTTCTTGGCCAAAGCTAACGCCACGGTGGTACACTTCGCCTTAATGTTTTTCAGTGTGTGTGACTCGTCGAACACAAGCATACCGAAGCCTCGGTCCAGCAGTTGATCGGCGCATCGTTCCATCAATGAGTAGCTCGAGATCAGTACGCGACAATCGCCGATGTAATCCTGGCCGCTGTTTAAGCCTACGATTTGATGTACGGGAATGTGCGGTAATAGTTCGCGTATCTTCTTCGCCCAGCTATCACGCGTAGATGCGGTCGTGCAGATGAGCAGTGGCCAATCTTGCTGGTAGAAATCGGCCAATGCGATCGCCTGGTACGTTTTGCCTAGCCCCATTTCGTCGGCAATCAGTGCACGGCCGCCTTTATCGATGGTGAACGCTACACCTTCCTTCTGGAACTCGAGCAGGTTGCCGAGCAACGATGGTTCGATGGCGTTCAGGCAAACGCGACTTGGTTTGGGTTTCGGGCCGCTGGCGAATTCTTGCAGGACAAAATTCGGTATCGGACCTATTACAACATGCGGATTGAGTTTGGCGATGCGATCCTGGAGCGTTTTGTAGTCTTTCAGCTCAAAGGTCCATTTTTTGGTACTAGCATCTGAGAAAGATGAAAAAAGAATCAATGATAATCAGCCCAGCTAGACCAGTGCACCTGCAGCATAGCTTACCATAATTCTTCGACGGAATTTGTTTGAACTCTTGCACCATCTGCTCATTGAATCCATTCGTTTCCACAATGAATCGTGTGTCGGAAACAAGGGAACAGGCACAGGTTACTGTACGAACGAATATCGGTGCCACCTTGGAAGGGGTTTCATTCTTCGGAGCAGGTTTACTGTATGGATGCTTTGTACCACGGTTTGCCTGGTAGGATGGAGTTGACTTTCCGAACGTGGACTCCTTACCAGCACCATAAAACGCGTGAGTGCTCATCGGAGACTTGTTTGTTTCCAATACCGGTGCCAGGGGTCCTTTGCTGGTTCCAGCATTGTTTACAGCCGCTAAACCGGTCCTATTATTGTTGGTCTGATTTTCCAGAGCCTTTTTGCGGGCATTTAGTCGTTCGATGGCTATTCGACGCTTTTCTGCGATTTCTTCAGCGGTGCACGACATGTTTTCGTTTAATTTGGAACATAAATCAAGAAAACAATACTACGCAACTCAGTTTAAGCCATACCGTACCAAAACAACCATTTTCTGTTTACCCGCGCAAGCTTTGAAATTTGACAAAATGTGCCCGATCCGAAAAGAATTTCCAAGAACTTTAGTTTCATATGCATCCGCATCTGGCACTAGTAACTAACATCACAACAAATGTGACATAACAAAATAGGTTTCCTATCCTAGTCCACACGAATACCGGTGTTCTTGGCGACGGAAAACATAACAAATACATAAGGATAGAAATTGATTGAAATTTTGTGAAAAAATACCATATTAACTATGAACAAACTAGTGTCTTCTCTCTTACGAACGGCTATCACCTGTCGGACGTTGCCCAGTGTCCAATCGTTTCACGTGCTCGGTAGGCAGTACAGCTACAAGAGTGATCTCGCTTTGGAAACGATTTATCCCAACAGTAGCCTACGATTGTACACCCCACCACCGCCTGCGGTAAGATAATTGTTTAACCATCACCATTGGGTCCCTTTTATTAAACAATATTGCTACTACCTCAGGCCAAATCCGACGGTACATTCAATGGATACATCCCTCTGGAGAAAGTGAATATTACGTTCAGCCGAAGCAGTGGCCCGGGAGGACAAAATGTAAACACCGTCAGCACGAAAGTAGTCCTGCGGTTTCACTTGGAATCGGCTAGTTGGTTGTCGGAAAACACGCGCACTCGTTTGGCTCAGTTGGTAAGGCCAATAGTACGTAGTTTACCTATGGTAGAGATGATGCATTGAAATTGCTTTAATTTCCAGCAAAAAGGACGAATAACGAAGGATGGTTACCTCGTGATCAAGAGTGAGCTGACCCGTTCCCAGCAGATGAACACGGCTGACGCACTAGAAAAATTGCGAACGTACATCCGACAGGCTGAGCAGCCGCTTTCGACGGAACCTTCACCAGAGACTGTCGAAAAGTTGCGCAGACGGCACGAGAAAGCAGCCCGAGAAAGGTTGGCAATGAAACGGAAACGTTCCGAGACGAAGGCACAGCGACAGGCGCCTTTGTAGGGAGCTAGTGGGAGTTTTTCGCAGTAGTAAAGTATCGTGTTAAACTCAATATTGATTCCGATCCAGTATTTCATCTCAGAAAGAAAAAGCGCACAAAAATCACCTGTTTTCCATGACATGCTTTGTTGTTTGTTTACGTTTTTGACAGCTGTTTGTAGGTATTGTTGCAAAACACGTGAAACACGCTTAATTTCAGGTTCGTATGTTTTCTTCATTATTTTACAAGGCAAATATAACTGATATATCCCTTACCTTCGCAGTAACATTATTTCGCAGTGCTTCACGTAAACAACCCTAACACAATGCACAAATCCCGCGGTGGAGGTGGACGCAAGAAGAATGCCTATCGCAAGAATCGTCCCGACAGAGCAAGCAGACCGTTAGCCGAAAACCTTTCTGAACTCTCGGTACAGAGCGACGAAGACTCCTCAGCCTCTGATAGTGACGACAGTGCAGAACGTTCCGGTTCCGACCACAGTTCCGGGGATGATAAACCGTCAAAGAATAAGTTCGACATTGGAAAACCACCCAAGTTTGCCGTCAGTATGTGGGACTTGAAACACTGCGATCCAAAAAAGTGCTCTGGGCGCAAACTGGCACGTCATGGGCTGATTAAAAATCTACGCCTTGGCCAAAAGTAATGAAAACCAGCTACCTCAAGAGGTGTTCGAGATAAAACTGACTCGATTCTGTTGTGTTTTACAGGTTTCCCGGTTTGGTTCTAACCCCGGTAGGAGTGAACTGTGTCAGCCCACAGGATCGTGAAATCATTAAATCTTCCGGAATCGCTGTCGTCGACTGTTCGTGGGCAAAGCTAGACGAAACACCGTTTAACAAAATGCGCTCTCCAAACCCAAGGTTACTGCCGTTTTTGGTAGCAGCTAATCCCAGTATGTATTATGTGTTTACGATGCCGATTTCAGACCTTTTAATTTTTCCTTTCTTCTCGTCCCACAGTCAACTACGGGAAACCGTGCAAACTGTCGTGCGTGGAAGCGATTGCAGCCTCGATGTACATTACAGGCTACAAACAGGAGGCGCTGTGGTATCTGAACAAATTTTCATGGGGCCATTCGTTCGTGGAGCTCAACCGAGAACTGCTCGATGCTTACGCTGGCTGCGCCAATAGTAAAGAAATATTAGAAGTACAGCAAAAATATCTCGAAGGTGCATCCAACGAGCTGCAGCAAGATCGTGGATTCCCTAGTAGCGAATCTGAAGAAAAGTCGGACGAGGATGAGGAGGAAGAAGAAGAGGTGCAAGATGATGGTAGTGAAGATGATAAAAATGTAGTAGAGAGTAAAGCAAAAGTAGTAGTATCTGTTACGAAAAATGAGCCGGACTGCAATAAATAAATATTTTAAATATTCCATCAAGTGAACACTTCGGTAAAAAAATCCAAAAAACACAAATGTCACTTTCGTTTTCAACCGGCTTTTGTTGACGTGTTTTCAACCAGATGTTTAGTGTCACTTTTCTCAAGACTCTGGAGAGTCGCGGTCCGTTGTCAAGTGTAAGTTTTTCTCCCGTTCGGAAAGTAGAATATTTCTACGGTACTTGCACCACAAAATGCCTGCGCTAATGCCGGAATCCGACTCTGAGGACGAGCTACCACCAGCGTGGGAAGAACGTGCCACAAGCGATGGGTTCGTTTATTACGTGAAGTAAGTGCCTCTTTTTTGCACGGTGCATTGTGGAGACGCTCATGCAATCGCATCCTTTCAGCCATCAGAGCAAAAGCACCCAGTGGACGCATCCGCGGACGGGCAAGATGAAGCGTGTTTCCGGTGAGCTGCCGATCGGTTGGACTCGCCATATCGAAGAAGACACGCGTAAGGTTATCTTCGTGGAGGAGAAAACGCAACGCAAGTCCTACACCGACCCGCGGCTTGCGTTCGCGGTCGAGGAAGCTCCGACTCAGGTCGGTGAGCTACGGCAACGCTTCGACAGTGGTACGAATGCGTTACAAGTGCTGCATGGGCGCGATTTGAACGGAAAGGTGGCGTTGATTACCGGGGCAAACACCGGCATCGGGTTCGAAACGGCTCGTTCACTAGCCCTTCACGGTTGTGAAATCATTTTCGCCTGTCGTGATGAACGTTCGACGAAGTCGGCAATCGATAAGCTTCTGGCTGAAAAGGAGGCGGCAGGCAGCCGATGCCATTTTGTGCCCCTCGATTTGTCCAGCCTCCGTTCGACGAAGCAAGCGGCGGAAGAAATTAAAAAGCGTTACAAGTAAGCAAAAATGGAGAGTGGTAAACGACATTGAAAAAAAGCTATTTCTCTTATCTGGAACGTAAATAATTTCAGACACATCGATATGCTAATACTGAACGCGGGTGTATTTGCCCTGCCGCATTCCCTCACGGACGACGGGTTCGAGCGCACGTTCCAGGTGAACCATCTGGCACACTTCTATCTGACCAATTTACTGTCCGATCTGTTCGACCATACGACGCGCATCGTCGTAGTTTCGTCCGAATCGCATCGGATGAGCACACTACCGGCTGGTGGGCTGAGCGAGAGCGATCTCTGTCCGCCACAGCAGAAATTCTGGAGTATGATCGCGTACAACAACTCCAAGCTGTGCAACGTCCTGTTCGCAATGGAGCTGGCAAAGGTAAGTGGGATTTTTGTTATCTTTCATGCATATCTTATCTTGCTTATGGGGAGCAGAGAACCAACCGTTAAACCCAAAACGCACTGAAAATCAACCGAAAATAGTGGATTTGTGATATTTCGCTTCTTGTGTTTGCAAATTACTACAATTCTATTCTATTGCATGCTGTTACAAATTGAGGCTGGCGTTTATTTACATTAGTAACTTTTACATTTTTACATACACTAATCAGAGAAGAAGAAAAAACGTAAAAAACCAAAGAACAATAAAATGAATGTGTATATTATGAGGTTGATCTTCGCCACCCTCCCCATTCTTCCTCCTCTTTCTCGCCTCCATCATCAGCTACCAAGCAGCAATACCCGCGCACGCTAGAAGGTGATGGAGGAGATAATCTATCTAACAATATCGTGCTGTGTTGGCCGACAGCACCACCGAATATTTTCGATTCCGATTGGAGGTGGCATTTATTTTGCTCATCCGCTCATACTTTAGAAGTATTGCGGATCGGACATTTACGAACATTAGTTTCGACATTTGCTTCATTTTTACCTTTTAGTCTATTGTTTATAAAAAAAAAAGAACAACTAGCACAATATCGTGTGTATCGCGAGTGGCTGCCGATTCTGCTGCTTTTTCTTCTTCTACGTTGCACCCGAGATGCGAAGCTTTTCCATGCCTGAGTCCAGAACTAGTGGATAGTTTGGAAGGTTGTCCCGGTGTGTGTGTGTGTGAGTGTAGCGTCGAGCACACTCACTTCCGCTCCGTTGCACCTGCATAATTGATTTCATTTAAAACCCTATTTATTTCCTACTTGTATAATCTTAGAAAGTAGTATGTATTTTTCCACCAATCTAGTAGTTTCGCATGCGTTGCTAAACTACCACGCGCTTCCATTACAACGCGAGATGGGCAGTGCGAATGAGACGGAATATGTAACACAATCTTCCCTCCTCGCGCGCCTTCTTGCCTCCGCGTATGTCATTTTCCTTTCGTTTTTGCTATGCTTTGATTAATGTTTAAAAAATTTAATGATAATAATTGAAGAGCATGCGTGCACGTCCTCTAGCTACATAGCGCCCCACAATCCATGCATATCTCTTGCCTTGCCTGACTACGGATATTTGTTTGAAATGTCACTCGTTCCTTGTTTATGCACGTCCATTTTACTACATTGATGGCGATGGTGGTGGATAGTAGTTTTGCCCGTGGAACACATTCCCTGTTGTCCCAAAAAAGGTTGACTTACTACTTGCTATAAGCCCTACTGCAATTGCTAGTGCGATGTTTCCGTTTCTTTTCGCAGCACCACCTACTATAGTCTTGACGATGTGTATATGTTACCTATTGCTATCGGTTGTTTGTTAACATGGTTGCAATCAATTCAAATGCCTGTGTGGTGGTGCGTGCGTGCGGCCGTGCGTGCCCTTTCTTCCAACCGTACTAGCACAGACTCGCACGAGTAATTTTCTATCTCGGGTTGGGGTTTTATAACATGATAGTTTTACCGTTTGTTTGTTTACTCACAATCGGGTACCCTTAACGATAACGCCTCACTACTCACTCAAATTTTCAACCATTAGTTTTGTTTGCATCCTACCTAATCAGTAACTGTATACATTTAGTACGAGTTTTGTTTTATTTCACGAGTATATCTGCCACCAATAAGCGCAGGGAAGCACATCGCCCATTATTCCTACGCTTCTCCTCTTCTCATGCCGCATGACTTTCGTTCGCTTTGCTGTGGAAGTTTAGCTTAGCTTTCTTCATCGTAATGCATGTGAATCGTTTAATCATCATTTCACTTTTATTACTATACACACGGCCCTGCCACGTCTCGATGCCAGACCTGGGAATATCCTCTCGACACAAATAACATAATTGTACAGGGTGTAGGAAGCAGCGTAGAAGTGTGGGTTCGAGTTGAAAGGCATTGTACATTGAATACAGAAATTGGATTATTGCAATGGTGTAGGCTAAAGGGTGTCACGCTTTATACATGAGCGTGCCAGATACAGATACATTCAATTTTAACATTTTCCTATAAACATGTGCCCTATTACATAAAGATGTGTGTCTAGGTGTGTGTGCGCGCGCGACAGTCAGTCGCCGTAAGGATGCCCATAGCTTAAGATGATCATACACACGGATTCGTACGGGAAAAGTGCTTCATCTACACTTGTCCTTCAAATGTAGTGAAGAATTTCCCTTTTACTATACACTTTCTCTCCGCCACACAGCCACACATACCGGTGAAAACAGTACCCTATCTTTTCCCCCATACACATATGTGCTTACAGTTGATTTCATGTCCATTCCGATTTTGCCCACGCACGGATTTTCTCGCTTTCTCTTGGCTTACACTTGGTTTTCGGTCAAAAATTGCGATTAAGATGATATCAAAAATAGAAGCGATAGAAAAATGTTTAAACCGTAAACACCCTATCCGCCCCGAACATACAAACAAACAAGGAGAAAAAAAAACAGTGGACAGTGGAAATTTGGATCGCTCTACGGTTACACTTTGCCACACCCCAATCCTGCGCCAGCGCCATTTTGCATTGTGTGCCCCTGTGCCTGTCTCAATGAAGAAAATAAGGATCGGTTTCGCTCCTGCCAGGTTGTGTGTGTGTGTGTGGTTCTTGTCTCTTGCTTTTTGGCCGGCTTATTGATGATGCTGGATGTGTACGTACGTATGTGTATGAGTGTACGCTGCGCCTTCCTATCAGAAGTGGCTACTTTGCCGGCCGTGGTAAGGCTGCTTCTTGTTTCCACCACCACCACCACCGCCGCCACCTCCTCTACCTCCCCCACCGCCACCCTTTTTGTTCGATGAGGGACCTCCTTTGGGGCCACCGCCTCCGCCTGCGCCAGGGCCGGAGGCACCGAAAAAGCTGGGCGCCGTCGTTGTCGCGGTAGTAGTCGCAGCCGCAGCCGAATCATCCTTGTTGAGGGAAGCGAACACGTTCTGACCCCAGCCCTGGAACATGGAGGCCGATCCGAGGCGTGTTTCACCGGCAGGTTTGGGAGTCTGCAAAATGAGATTGAGAAAATAAGTTTTCATCATTGTTTTTGGTGAAATTTCGTGTGCAGAGTAACAGGGCTGATGCTAACGAATAGCTTTGGAAAATGTTTATTGGGTCGAAAAAAAAAATTAGTCACACACTTACCGTAATGTTGATCTTCTTCGGGTCTATCGATGGCATGGTCCAGGCATTGTTGCGATTATTAGTAGCAGGTAGCACGAATCCGTCCTCATCCACGAGACGTTTGTTTTTCTGTGCACTTCCACTACCGCCACCACCTCCGCCGCCACCACCACTACCCCGACCACCACCAC